>JAQPPZ010017217.1:600000-790000 GCA_028583015.1 Wollemia nobilis | reverse complement strand
ATAGATTTATATCGATTCTTGTATGAGTAAATTAGGAAATGAATATAACTCCGGTAATTGGATTGATAGAGGAACAACCCAAACTAATGGGTGTTGTAATTAACTAACCGAATGACACTAAAAGCAAGATATATGTACATATCAAACTTTATCACGGATTTTATTTCAAATTTTTTAATATGTCGAATTTATTTTGAATTTTAAGAGTGTCGAACTCTCGAATAAGAACTCGAACTTGATAACTAAGATTTTAACTTTAAGAATGCTTAGGATATCCCAAATATCTCTCCATATTCTAGTGACATTATTAGTTTGTTGGTGTCGAACATTATATCCACTTCTTGTTGTGTATACTCCTAAGCTATTCCACTCCCAAATCAATTTATCCTTAGCTCCCCTCGGAATAATCATAGTTGTTATCTTTCTACTTAATTGCCTCCTAGCATCAATGTCTTGTATACTTGTAAAAAAATCTTCTTTCCATTTGTCTCTTCCTTCTCGATCCTTGTTTAAAATGTTTGAGACCTTATAACCATATTTTTCTTGAAGCAATCTCATCCAAGGTTTCAAAATTGGATCTAAATTGAGTGGTTTTTTATCACACGAAGTATCCATCCAAATAGAATTTTTTCTCCAGATCCCACCACCCATCTTAAACCTTAATCATAAGATCAATAGATTTTTTTAAACCATTCCAAACAGCAGAACCATTTGATAGAGAGAATGTAGTAAATATTAAACATGTGTCATTGGGATCAACATACTTAGAAAAATTCTTGCCCATTGTCTTTGACTCTCTTTGTACAATCTCAAGATAACTTTTCCTCTAAGAACTAAGTTTGCATCTGTAAGAACTCTTAAACCAAGACCCCCCTTAGTTTTATCATCACAGAACTTGCTCCATTTCACCAAAGGAAATATATTTTTATCATGTAAACCTGACCATAAAAAGGATCTCATAATATAGATTAAACTTTTTCAACTGATTTTGGCTTAGAATACAATGACATATAATATGTTGGAATGACTTGTAAGACTGACTTGTTAACTGCACTCTTCCTACTAATGATAACAATCTACCTTTCTAAGTAAGAAGTTTATTATGAAACTTTACTAATAACTAGATTCCATAAATCTATCCTCATTCTTCCCTCAAATAAAAGCATCCCAAGATAAGTTGTTGGTAAATTTGCCTCCTCCATTTGAAGTAACCTCCAAATGCTTGCTTTGATATTAGGAGTGTTAAGGAAGTAAAATTTGGATTTAATCCTATTAACTTTTTTCTCCGAAGCTTTTTCGTACTCTTTTAAAAAGTTATTCAAAGTTCTAACCTTATTTATCCTTGCCCTTTCAAAAAGGATTAAAAAAAATTAACATATTAAACTAAAATAATTTATAAATATTTAAAAAATAACATTAAATAAAATTTTAAACTTTAAAAATTATTTTAATAATTTTAATTTTGCATTCCAGCTAGATAGATAAAAATTGTATAAATAATAAAAATTCAAAAAAATTATTTAAAATAAAAATAAAAATAATTATTAAAATATATTAAAAATAAAGTTTAAATTAAAAAAAAAAAAATTAAACCTGTTGAAACATTGAAACCGACGTACAACAAGTTGCGTCTTGTAATCACGATGGTCATAACAAAAGACAATGTCTCCCTCAGGCAATAAAGAATATTGTAATTTATGATGGTGACGCTTTCATCTTTATCCGTGTAAACTGTAACCTATTTAAAAAATGGGTGAGTTCTAGGAGACAATGTAGTCCATGTTTTTTTTTTAAAGGTTTAAAGGGTTTGTGAGGTTGTGTTTAATTTTCTATTGATAAGTTCAGTTTTATGGTGAGATAGGGATGTTCTGTTCAGCCTTAACCTTGGTGGTAAGAGTTTTTCACACTAATCAAAATAAAAAATAAAAAATAAAAAATGAGTGCAACAAAAGACCATGTTTAGCTTACGCAAAAAAAAGATTTAAAAAAACCATTTAGATAGTGGTATATTTATAGCTCTAGAGATTTCTCTCTACCCAGGAGTTTTGTCCCCCAATGTTTTGGCTCTTCTTTAGGAGAACTACTACGTGTGTATGTAGCTAAGTGCTAAATTTTTTATTGATAAACTCAGCTCTCCTCTTTTTCAAAAGTTATCATAAGATAGAGATACCTAGCCATTAACAACTATTGTATGAATTTTTACACTAATCAAATATTAAAAAATAAATAAAAGGTTTAAAATAAATAAATAAATATATATATATATATATATATATATATATATATATATATATATATATATATATATATAATATAAATAGGGTGCAACCAAAGACCAGCTTAAGCAATAAAGAGTTTTCAAATTTATTTGAGTGACGATAGTAATGTTTTTTTTTTTTTTGTTTAATCATTAGCCCAAAACATTACAATATTTTGGTGTTAATACAAATGAGGTGAGGAGTAAAGCATTCATAACTGAATATACATAAAAATAAAAGTTAATATCAACAAAAATCTTATAGCTATATCTGGTTGCAATACACCATATATCAACATTTATCTTGGAAGAGTCTATTATATGAAAAAAAATTAGGCATGTCTTCCGTGTTATCTTGTGCGGTCTTCATAGAAAATGTTTATTCTTCTCAACTACACGACCTCATATTAACAATGCAAATTAATTAATTATATAAAATTAAAATAAATTTGATTAAATATGATGTTTTAATTAAATTATTATAACACGTCAATAAATTATATAGTAATATTAAATAATATTAGTTTAATTGGTTAAATTTTTTAAAATTGTTTTTTATGTTTTTTGATGGGTTCGAATCTTGCTCCTTGCTACCACTTTAATCTTCATGGCATCAGGTAAAATTTTTCTGTACATACCCTTTAAGTACTACAAATTTTTCCTCACTTTAATATATAAGAAGACTCATGTTTAAATCTTATTAAATAATATATAATCAATATCCAAACTTTGTTATAATATTATATAATAATCATTGGAAAAGAAAATATAATGATATTTGCTAATACATTTATAGAAAATTGTATTATTATTTTAATTTTTACTTAATCATTTATATTATATAAAACCACAATGCATATTAATATTATTATTTTATTTGGTTATTGTGAGAAATCCCTATGTCCTCGTGACCCCTCCTAAAGTTGAGAGCTATACTTATCAATAGGGAATTTAACACAAAGCCACCACACACCCAACCCCTCACACACTCACCCGACCATTGAGCTACAACCCAGGTGCTCCAACAATGCATATTATTATTATTATTATATTTATTTATTTTTGATTGATTTGGTTAGTATGAGAAAAGCCCCCACACACCCACTCCCTCTCCCTCGCCTACGTGAAGGTTTTAACCTTGGACCTCCCGAAGAAGAACCAAAGCCCAAACCATTGGGCTGCACCCCATGTGCTCCAACAATGTATATATATATATATATATATATATATATATATATATGCATTGATTGATTTGGTTAGTATGAAAAATTCATATGATCACGGTTGGGCATCCCCATTCCACCCTGACCTCTCGTAAAAAAGAGCTGATCTTATCAATAACCTCTCAAAAAACCAAAGCCCGATAACAAAAACATTTCAATATTATCCCAGGGAATAATTAGACGTGCCTAATTAGTGTCTAATAATAATTAATCTTATGCCTATATATATATATATATATATATATATATATATATATATATATATATTATTATATATATATATATTTATTTATTTATTTATTTGATTCAAGGTTGTTTGGGCCAAGTTTCTTGAACCCAAACAAGCCTTTTTTGCTTGGAGACTGTTGTTTAAGGGTCTTCCTCTGGGGCAAAGACTTTGGTATATGGGTGTTGACAATATTACTTGTATGAATTGTGGTGTTGAAGAGGACATTCTTCATTTGTTTTGGTCCTGTCCTAGAGCCAAAGAAGCTTGAGATTGGATTCTTTCTTTCTTCAGTCCCCACATGCTTGATACTTGTTCTTAGGTGCATGTTTTACTTGGTGACCCTATCAGATTTAACAATAAACTTGGTGCACTTTGGTAAATTTTTAGAGTGGGCATTTTGTTTCATCTATGGAAAACTCGAAATAATGTTGTTTTCCGTCAGCAAGAACCTTCTTTGCATTTTTATCTTACTGACAGATATATGGTTTTTTATGATTGCTGGTTCTAGATTCATATCCAAGTGGAGAAGGTAAATGTGGAGTTGCAGTATTTACGCACTTTGATGGACCACTGGCGAAACACACCATGCATGGTGAGTCGCGTGCCTCCTGATGCTTCTCCCACCCGGAGGCGTCCTCGGTCTGTTGGTGCTAGGTCTTGAGACAACGACCATTCATGTTTAGGTAGTAATGCTCAACACTGGCCACAACCTCCTCCTGCTGCTAAACACAACTCTGTAGGTGGTGCTTCTTCTTCCTGTCCCAATTTTGGGTGGGATGTTTGTCCCCCAACTTCTGTTCATACCAATGCATGGGATTTGGCTGCTCGTTCTATGCCTTTGACTCTGGCGGTGATTTGGGGAGATGGTTCTTCTTTTCGTCCCCCGTAGGCTACCGTGCCTTATGGACACATGGAGATTCAAGAGGACAATGGTGTTGTTGATGTTGGTTGGGGCCATTCTGAGCCGAATAATGGTGGTTGTTGGGGCGGTGCCGTACAATGCTTAAATGCTTGCAGACCTACTTTCTTTTGATGTCTACGATGTAATAGCTTAAAGTTGTTTTGTTGTTGTCTTCCTAACTACGTGGTCAACAGTTAATGTGGTTTTGGACTCGAGGACTGAGGGTGTAGGGTGTGCTCAATTCCACCCACCCTTTTTGTATGATTAAGCCTCTTTAATATAAAGGTTCTTCATTACAAAAAATATATTTGATTGATTTGGTTAGTATGAGAAACTTGTATGATCACTGTTGGGCATCCCCCATCCCACCATAACCTAATCTTATCAATAACCTCTCAAAAATAAAACAAAAACATTTTAATATCTAGAGAAATAATTAGGTGTGGGTGTCTAACAATAATTAATCTTATGCCAACAAAATGGATACAAGTCTAAACTATTTGGACTAGGTGAAGGGAAAAAATTTCATAAATATAACTAGTTGATATTGAAATAAATGCCTTACCATAAATTAAAAAAACTATTATTACTTTAAGCATCTTTTCTATAAATATTTATAGAAATTAAATATTTTTAAAAATCAATGTTTGATGGTGGTATTAAATAAAGATGGTTATATTTTTAATATATAGGAGAGTGGATTAGAGTTACGTTATTATTTTTTTGGCAGTTGATAAGTTTGGGATTTAAACTATAGGATTGCTTTCAACAAATCTATTTGTTGTTGATATGGTGTAAAAGGACCATCAGTCCTTCAAAATTTGTATTGTGAAGGATTCAGAACATATTTTTACTTTTGCAAATTGATACCTTTAAAGTTTGAAACAAATAAACAATTACCAATACAGCTAAGCTTTGAAGCAATAAATATGACTAATTGAAATTCAAAAGTGAATGCATTGAGTAAGATGACTAGTTGATATTGAAATAAATGCTTTACCATAAAAGTGAGGTAAAATTTCAGAGATATAAATATCTATAAAAATTAAAAATATAACAAATGGGACACGTGAAAATAATCAATGCATCAGGACAGCATTGAATTCCTTGACAATACATAATATAAATTATAGGGTTGAAAGAAAATAAATGAATGCTCCGTGATAGCATTGAATAAGACGACTTTTTGATATTGAAATAAATGCTTTACCATAAAAATTGGGTAACTTTTCAGGGATATAAATATCTATAAAAATTAAAGGGACACATGAAAAAAATCAATGCTTCAGGATAGCATTGAATTCCTTGACAATACATATTACAAAGGGTGGAAGAAACGTGAAAAAGGCAAAAATATTTTGTGGTTGTATTATTAATCAAATGTAAACAAATTCTTAAATTATGTAAGTAAATGTTTGAATAGGGGAATGGTGTCCAATTGTCATTAAAAGAATACATTGACTCGTTGATATTGAAACAAATGCCTTACCATACTAATACATGTCAAACATATAAATATTTATAAAAATAAAAAATATAATTAAAGGTGAAAGTAAAAAAATTAATACTTTACGTTTACTATCAAATTTATGGCTATATTCATTTGATAAAATAAATATTTATTTTAATTAAGGTTAATGTATGAAATTCTTAGACCACGTTTAGGGTTGAGTATCCCCATCGTAATTATAACTTCTGATAATGGTGAGAATTGAGCTTATAAATAAGGATCAAACACACAATCATACACATTCAAATCCTCACACACTCACCATCCGGTTTGAATCTTGAACCTCTCCAAAGAAAAACCAAAACCCTTAAGTTATTCCTCAAAAAATTATAAAATAAAACATTAGTAAATATTTTTTAAATAATTTAAAAGGAATTGAAACATAAATACCTATCAAAATAAATCAAATCATATAAAAAACAATGACATTTTTCACAATAGCATTGAATTTGTTGACATCTATCACAATAAATTAAATCATATAAATAAAAGTGAATTCATAGTAGCATTGAATTTGTTAACATATAATTGATTTTATTATATTATAAAGTATTCATAGCATACTATTGAATTTGTTGACACATGCTTTTATTTTATTATAAAGTATTTTATAGCATAGTTAGTATTGAATTTGTTGGCATATAATTGATCATATCATAGGATTGTTAATTTTTTTAATTTGTAATAGATAGATAGATAGGTGGTTGTTTCTTAAGTGGTCTTGTGTTCAAAACCCCTTGAGGGTGGTTGTTGATGTAATTTGTAAACATTCTTCTAAAAAAAAAAAGTTTGACAATTATATATATATATATATATATATATATATATATATATATATATATATATATATATATGCCAAGTATAGATGCCATGATCATGTAAGATGCATCCCATTGTGGAAAAATAAAAGTCAAATTTGGTTGAACCAAATTTGGGATGATTCCATGCTATTGAAGAATGTACCTTCCGGTGTCATTGATATGCAATGTGATGAATATGCAACAAAAAGAAAAAGAGTCAACCTTGGAGGGCCTGCTAGTGACTGTTAGATAATTCCCACAATTGGAACCAATCACCCTAGCTAGTACCTATCTTTGTGATGACTGTCAATGTAAAAAGGAATGATGAGTTATGATTTTGTCCATGCTTCAATCCCCCTGAACTAGGCCATCAATGAAAACTGGAGAGAAAATTGGTCTTGGCATAGTTTCATTTGAACGGTGAAGTACTAAAATTGATTTTATTTTTTGATTAATGAGATATTGGATGATGAAGATGGTCAAGTGTCCTTATGGTGATTTATTCATCTTACCAAATTGCATGGATGCAAATTGCTACAATCACCAAGGAGATAGAATAGACCACTAGATACGAGGTTCACCTGAAATTTGTGAACTTGGAAAATGTATGAATGCAATGATTGGAAGATGTGTTAATAAAAATGTGATGATGAAAAATGCATCATGAAAAAAATAGGTTCAATGATGGAATTGATGATTAGAAAGATGAAAATGGTCATTTTGTGAAATTTTGGACTGTTTTGGAGCGTTTTGTAACTTGTAATGTGATTTTACGAATTTTGGTTGCAAGCAAAAATTATGACTCCAAATCAATTTTGGTTTTCACAAAACATGATATTATGATGTTTTTGATGTATGGATGCAATTTGGAATGATGTGATGGAGGCAAGCTACATTTTTTGTTCTATTTGTTCTTTTTGTCAATGTTGACACCAAATGCCGATGGGTGCTTATTGGTTGCGCAAACGCCCACCAAAGTTTGGCACTTTCCAAATGTAGGGAGGTACCTCAATGTGCCAGGAAGAACCCATGGGTATTTAAATGCACCTTAAATAGCTATAAAAGGCCTACATAGAAGAAATAAAGCTCATTTGTGCGTTCACAAATTTTGGAAGTTGCATTTGAGGGAGTGAAGTGGAGCTGCGAAAGCTATGGCGATGGATGGAGCAGATGCAGCCGTGGGAGCAGGTGTACGATTTACCAAGGTAAGTGCCTTTGAATTTATTTTATTTTTGTTGTGCAATTTGTTTTTTTAAATAATACAATTTATATGACATTAATGCGTTGTGTTGTGTTGCAGTTGAAGATTTTGGAGGCTCGACATTGGTTCTCGCTTCTCATCCCTAGGGTGAGGAAGGCACTATGGGAGGATGAGTGGGATTTATTGGAGGCTATTGGGCTATCTGGGGTAGCTAAGATAGATGTGGTGAGGGTGGATGAGGGGTATCTCTTTGTCTTGGCAGAGATACAAGATCTGGATAGGGGGAAATTTTAGCTCCCTACTAGAGAGGTTATTTTGACACTTGAGGATGTATACCGCATCCTCAAGTTTCCAGTGGAGGGATTGCATGTTGAGGTTGGACACGACAAAAAGCATGAGTTAATCCATATATTTTGAGATGGATGGGATGGTATGGAGGTGACGGGTGTAAGGATAACATACTTATCCATGTATGTGGACAAGAATTTGGATGCCCTACCCACACTAGTGATGTTTGTGTTGGCCAACATAGTGGCCCCAAACGGTACTGGATATCGGTTCCCTTGGAATCTTATTGGGTTGGTGTGTAATATGATTGCTACACCATAGGTGTATGCATGGTCTCCTGCCTTATTGACATAGTTGTACCAAGAGCTATATGAGGTGAGCAGGCGAAAGCACCAGGGACTAGGTTTTAGTTTGTTACTACAATGTTGGTATTGGGAGCACTTCAGTGTGGCTCGACCTATGGGTTTACCAACTAGAGGATGGGATAGGGATTAGCCATATGTGATGGGGTGGTCGATGGTCGAGGAGGTGTAGTTGAGTCATCCTATTCATATGAGTCAGTGGTTTAAGTATTTGTGGGTTGGATTGATAGCAACTCATGTGGTATGGAGGCCATGGCGAGGTGCCATATGGATTGGTGATGGGGAGCATCTACAGCAGGTGTGGGAGGCTAGATGGGTGGTTGGGAGGAATATGAAGGAGGTGGAGTTGGTTTGATTCTCACAGATGCTACGGTAGTTTAGATTGAGGCAAGGGGTTCCTGAGGGATCCATACTCTACAAGTGTCATTGGTATGAGATAGGTCTACTGTGTACCAAGGCATGGAGGGCCACACTTGAGGATGACGAGGAGATGGATCTCCCTAATTTGGATGATGCGAGGATTGTTGAGGAGTATTTTGCATGGTTTGTGACTCAACCACCATGGGTATCGAGTCTGGTAGTTGATGTAGGGAATGGGTATGGGGATGAGGTAGAGGATGCCAATGAGGCTCCTAAGCATCAGAGGCACCTTTGAGCTAGTATTTGAAGGATGTGGTCTACGGGTACAAATTGAGTAGGCTCTAGAGTTTGGAGGGGATGGAAGGGATATGGAGGATAAGGAGGAGGTTTCAGAGGGACCTCTTGGTCAATGTTAGGATGATAAAAAGAGGCTAGAACAGTTGGTGGTAGAGTGAGATGTTATGATAGTGACTCAGAATATAGAGATAGCTTATATACAGGATATGGAGATGGCTCGAGAGGTGAAGATAGCTCATTTTTGGATGAAGCTAGAGGTATTATCAACTATAGGTGGAGGTGAGGATAGGATAATGAGGCTCTAGGTAGAGATATTAGAGGGGCATCATAGGTAGAGACATGATGTACATTGCCTTCAGGCTCTAGATGGATATATCTGGTCATTGGAGGATCGATTGATGGAGCACGATATTGGGCTTCTAGAACCACCCTCCTCATCCATATTTGGGTCAGCTAGGCCTAGTGATTCTAGGTATAGTTCTAGGTCTAGGGCTCCTTTAGGGTCATAGGGGTCTTCATATTGGTATTAGCTAGTGCTTAGATGCACCTTTTGTATATGAGCCTTGGTGCTCCATTGTATGTGGCCTTTTTAGGAACTCAGTGTACATGCTATATATATACACACATGGCTTTTACTTTTGTGTTATATTTTGTGTGAATGTTTTTGTATGTATGCATGTGTATATGGATGATTAATGCGAGTGAAAATGTATGTATATGGATGATTATTTCAAATGGTAATGTATTATGGATGATTAGTGCAAGTTATGGAATGCAAATGTTCTAATCATCATTCATAGTTTATATTTTGCTTGGTCATGTTTAGAATTGTTGTTTAATTAGGGGCATCAAACTTGGTGGTAGGTGGGGTTAAGACTCATGAAATGACATGGATGTTGACATGGAAGAAGATATGGATGTTGATATGGAAGAATATATGGATTTTGATATGGAAAACTGACTATTTTATAGAGACTCAGACATACTAGTGGTATAAAAAAAACTCACTAAATGCTGCCTAATTCCTCTAAGATCAAATGTGTGTGCAATGAATTCATTTACTAAATTATCAGAATGAAAATGACTCGAGGCAATAAAGAACCAATGTGTGTGCAAGTGAGTTTATTAACTCATCTTGAGTAAATTGGGTAAAACCTATTATGGATGAGACCAAAAAGTTAGCTTATATGTATGTGTGGTCAGAGGTCTCTCTAAAAGAGATGTGTCACCATGCATGAGCATAATCCACTACCAGTCAAGCGTTTATAGCTCCGATGAAGACTAACTCCATAGTCCAAGATTTTTATATTTAGGCTTTGGGGATGACTACCTAACCATATGATAGGAAATGTAGTACTATCCTTACAGCTTGAGGATCTATGGTGTGTGATGACATATTTAGAGATTGGAGGAATCAGATTATCAACCTAAGTGTGATGAGAATTGTACCCTATCCTTACTACTATGTTTCTTGTATTTGGAAGCAACTATGATAGTGGTGAAAACCACTATTTTTGTGGACTATGTTGCATGATGGGACAAGCAAGGACTACCCTTTTCACTTCAAGGGTTGACCCAATTATGTTGTATCCCTCTTTGACACGAGATATTTTTAATATGTGAAATTGTTTTTGGTTCAAGAATGTTTTTGGAGTCAATTCCCAGACCTCAAAATTTTCTTAGTGAAAACATGTCTTGGTCCTAAATAAAACTCGACATGTATTTGGAATTTACTTAAAACTCTAGGATTGGCTGAGTGAACAAAAACACCTAGGAATTATAGACATGTGGCTTTGCTAATTATAATTTGACGTAATGGAATGATGCAATGATATGGATGATGTTTTGAAGGTGCCCCTGATTAAGGCAACATGACTTTGTTGGACCAATTATTATCTGAACTGAATAAATGATCCTTAATATGAAATGTGGAATGTGTGAAAATGTTGGTATGAATGCAATGAATGAAATGTGAGTTGTGAAAATGAAATGTGTGTAATGCAATTTATGTCATGCAATGTGTGAGATGAAATGTATGAAATGCAATGTTGTTTTGTGTAATAGCCATACATACATACACATACATACATAATACATACATACATACATATAAATATATATATATATATATATATATATATATATATATATATATATATATATATATATATATATATATAAATCACATTATGCATAGAATGCTCTCAAGTGTATAACATTAAGTGGTTCGGGCTCTTTAACTCCCTCTAGATTGGTAAGCCTATAAGTTCCTTTACCCACTTTTTGAGTAACAATGTATGGACCCCGTTGGCATTTTTGCCACATTGATTCTCATTGATGAATGCATTGATGTATTGTTGGGGATCTGACCTTTGATTGATGCAGATTGGGCGAAAAAAGGAGAAAAAATGAGCAAAAAATGACTAAGTCTGAAAATTGCAGCGACGCGCTGACATGTTTCAGAATCGCGGTCAACGCGATCAACGCAGGCAGGTTGGCGGAACCGTCGCGATATCGCGACGTGTTCCGAAATCGCGGGTCGGCGGGCAAAAACGCACTAAGTTGAAAACATGCAGCGATTCGCTGACATGTCGCCGAATCGCGACCCGGGAGCGTCGAAGGCAAAAAGTGCAAACTTGCAGCGCGTCGCTGACATGTCAGCGAATCGTGACCGAAAAAGGTGATTGGTACGGCGACGGAAACATGTAGCGAAATCGCTACATGTTCCATTTTCGCGGGTCTTCAGCAGCGAAGCGTACGACGGAAAAACACGTCGCGATTTCGCGACCCGTCGCATTTTCGCGACCTGCGCAGTTTTCCCGCCAAGTGCAGTATGAACGGCCGAGAGGGTTTTTCCGATTTCGACGATTTAATGCTGACCCGAATTTAATAATTTGCGGATTTCCGATGCGGTTAAGGTCGAAGAGTGCCCGAGCCACCAAAATTAAAGGATTTATTGGTTCAAAGTATTTGTTCGTGGATTAATTCAACGGTTTTCATGCACATGTTCGAAGAATCGTATTTAATAAAGGACCGCGAACGTTTCATGGCATTTAATTTTTATTTCCTCGAGGCCGCTATTAAGGGGTCGTGTTCCTGATTTTCAAGATATTATTGTAGATCACGAGGAAGTTGGTTTTACGTTTTTAATGCTGCAAAGAGGACGGACCTCTATAAAAACCAATGTAATTTTCATTTGCAAAGGTTGGAAAAACTTGTTGCTAGAAACTGGAATTGTATCTGCGGGAATAAAAGGATCGACTTCTAATTTTTCAAGCGTCGCATGGATGAATTTGCTTTCTGTTTTCGTGCATTTCTAATAGCATTCGTACTCCCGCATTGCTATTACATTTAAATTCTGCATACTGGATTTGAATATTGCGTCGTAGGATACAATTCCTGGAATGTGGGTTTGGAGGGATTTGCGGCATGTGATTGTGCGAGGATGAAGCTGATTTCTTATGTTACTTGTTGTTGTTGCGTTTTTAGTTTCCTCGTCGTTGTTTTTCCGATCCCATCACTTCGGCTCGTGGCCATATTTCCCATTTCTTTCTGCAACCTTTTAAATCTCTTTCCTATAACCCTTATCTTAAACCCATTTTTAGAATAGTAAAGGGAACCAGCCCACTGGAGATTGGTCCGGGAGCCATTTCTTGCTTCCAGCCTTTCAATGTTGGCCAGGTCTAGGGCGCAATTGTAAAAATCCTTTCTCGTGGCAGATTCGTGACCAACAGTTTTTGGCACGCCTGGTGGGACAGACTGTTTCGTCTCCAAGAATTCATAATCGGTGGGATACGCATAATTTTCCAAAGTGATAACCCCACCGGTGCCAACAGTTTTGGCACGTTTTAACACCCGGAGGTCTCAAGATTTGATGGGCTGTCTTGGCCTCACAGCGGAGATTTTTAAGTTCATCTGGCGACTTTGCTGAGTTGAAGATCTGTTCGTGGACGCCTATTGTTTAAAAAAAAAAAAAAATTCAAAGAATGTTCATCTGGCAACTCTGACTTAATGGCGATGGCCGTGATTCCGCAGACCACTGCCACAAAGGTGAGGGTTTTTTCTAGATGGGATGATCCTGGTCCTCTGAATCTGCAAGTTCGGCATGAAATTCCCGAAGGTGCCCTGAAGAACCTGGCAAAATATGATGGTACCGAAGGCATGGCTCTGACACATGTTGAAGATATTGCTATTCTGTCCATGATCCATGTCATAGAACACGAAGATGTTATGATCCGACTTCTGGTTCAGTCTTTGGAAGGAAGAGCATTGAAGTGGTACAGATCGCTCAAATGTCAAAGCATCGACTCATGGGATGATCTCGCGGGAGCACCGATCAAAAGATTTGATGAAGATCCTTTCTACAGTTCTTTGGATCTCTACCAATTTTTCATGTACATCAAGAGAGCACCTCAAGAAAGCATCAAGGACTTCAATGTCCGATTCTTGATAAGTTGGAAGAGAATTCCAGAGAAGATCCGTCCATCACCCACCCAGGCCCACCTCTTTTATGTTCGAGCTTTTAATTCTGACATAGGTCTCTTTTTGCTGCAGTCAGGTGAACAACGCTTCCCACAAATCTTTGAGGAAGCAGTGCGAGCAGAACAGTTGTTGCTCTTATCAGGAAAATTACCGTGGGGAGAAACTCCATTACCTTCTCCGGTGGTTGCTGCTCCTGTTTACCCTGCACATTCATGCCAGATCCCTGAGATGCAGTCATGTGAAGTTCAAGGGACAGATCTCGTCCAAAGGCAAGGATTGGGACATGCAAGCACTTTTCCAGCAATGAAAAATATGGTTGCTTGCAGTTTTCATCAAGAGATGGGCCAAGTAGAAGAACAAGTTCAAATTCCAGAATCTGAGGAGATCCCAGAATCCGAGTTCTCACTTGAAGAGCCCTATGATCACATCAAGGAGTTAGAGGAGCCTGTACTCAGCCCACAGCCAGTAAAGTCTACAAAGTGGTGGTGTTGGTTCCAGCCACTACATCCAGTACCTGAAGAAGTCCTCCATATGGGTACTAGTAAGAAGGATAATCTGCTGAATTGCATCCTATCAGCACCATGGAGAACTTCAGGAAGGAGCCAGCCCAATTTCAAGGACCGACTTAAGTATGATCAGATCTGGTCGGGACATTGCAGATTTACCGGATAACATTCTGAGATTGGGTGTCTGGTGGCGACATGCCAATCATGTCGTAAACTTATGTATATAATATTAAAAAAAAAAAAAGTATGTATATATGTGTTGCCTTTTGTTGTCACCTTGGCTCTTGTTGCTTGTGGGCTGTAGGTGTTGGTTTCCCTTTTGTCTCCTCCTTTCCCAGCAGTTGGTGGCTTTCTAGCACTTTCTTCTTTTCCCTTCCCTTTTTCTTTCCTTTCCCTTCTTCATCTTCCTTCTTTTACTTCTTTTCCTTCTGCAGTTACAGAATAAGCCACGGCTGTTGTTTCTTCTCCCCTTTTCTACTTTTCCCATGTCTTCTTATCCCTTTCTTCTCAGTTTGTTTTTGTTTTTAAAAGAAAAAAAAAAAAGGCATTTCTTTTCCATAACTTCGTTCATTTTCATTTCATCATTCCATTGCAGTCACCGCTTGCGCAACCGCAAGAGCTCACTCCATCATCGCGTTCTATTAGTCGTTTCATAATCAGTTGTATGCAGGTTTTTTCCAGTTTCAATTTTTCAGCAGAACATGTATTGCAGCAGTCAGCTTCTGTTCGGATATGACTCTGTGCCCAATGGACTAAGGCCTGGATTCTTGCATACAACGAGCTGTATACCCCGCGAGCCGCCAAGAATGTTGGCATTTTTGCCACATTGATTCTCATTGATGAATGCATTGATGTATTGTTGGGGATCTGACCTTTGATTGATGCAACTTGGGCGAAAAAAGGAGAAAAAATGAGCAAAAAATGACTAAGTCTGAAAATTGCAGCGACGCGCTGACATGTTTCAGAATCGCGGTCAACGCAGTCAACGCAGGCAAGGTTGGCGGAACCGTCGCGATATCGCGACGTGTTCCGGAATCGCGGGTCGGCGGGCAAAAACGCATTAAGTTGAAAACATGCAGCGATTCGCTGACATGTCAGCGAATCGCGACCCGGGGAGCGTCGAAGGCAAAAAGTGCAAACTTGCAGCGCATCGCTGACATGTCAGCGAATCGCGACCGAAAAAGGTGATTGGTACGGCGACGAAAACATGTAGCGAAATCGCTACATGTTCCATTTTCGCGGGTCTTCAGCAGCGAAGCGTACGGCGGAAAAACACGTCGCGATTTCGCGACCCGTCGCATTTTCGCGACCTGCGCAGTTTTCCCGCCAAGTGCAGTATGAACGGCCGAGAGGGTTTTTCCGATTTTCGATGATTTAATGCTGACCCGAATTAAATAATTTGCGGATTTCCGATGCGGTTAAGGTCGAAGAGTGCCCAGGCCACCAAAATTAAAGGATTTATTGGTTCAAAGCTACGGTTCGTGGATTAATTCAACGGTTTTCATGCACATGTTCGAAGAATCGTATTTAATAAAGGGCCGCGAACGTTTCATGGCATTTAATTTTTATTTCCTCGAGGCCGCTATTAAGGGGTCGTGTTCCTGATTTTCAAGATATTATTTTAGATCACGAGGAAGTTGGTTTTACGTTTTTAATGCTGCAAAGAGGACGGACCTCTATAAAAACCAATGTAATTTTCATTTGCAGGGTTGGAAAAAACTTGTTGCTAGAAACTGGAATTGTATCTGCGGGAATAAAAGGATCGACTTCTAATTTTTCAAGCGTCGCATGGATGAATTTGCTTTTCGTTTCGTCGCATTTCTAATAGCATTCGTACTCCCGCATTGCTATTACATTTAAATTCTGCATATTGGATTTAAATATTGCGGTCGTAGGTACAATTCTCGGAATGTGGGTTTGGAGGGATTTGCGGCATGTGATTGTGCGAGGATGAAGCTGATTTCTTATGTTACTTGTCGTTGTTGCGCTTTTAGTTTCCTGCTGTTGTTTTTCTGATCCCATCACTTCGGCCTGTGGCCATATTTCCCATTTCTTTCTGCAACCTTTTAAATCTCTTTCCAGCAACCCTATCTTAAACCCATTTTTAGAGTAGTGAAGGGAACCAGCCCACTCTGGAGATTGGTCTGGGAGCCATTTCTTGCTTCCAGCCTTTCAATGTTGGCCGGGTCTAGGGCGCAATTGTAAAAATCCTTTCTTGTGGCAGATTCGTGACCAACAGGACCTAACCAATTAGCTATAAATTTATCACGAATATGTGGTAATGCAATGGTATTTTACTGATTCTCTTTAATAACAAGATATCCTACTTGAAATTCCCACATATGAACTTTGGCATTATAAGCATGTTTAAGGTGGTCTTGATATACTCGTAAATTCTCTAAAGAATTGACTCACCTTTCATCAAGGAGTGTGAGTTGGTTAAGACGTGCTTGTCTAGAAGTATCATCATCTATGAATTTCTGCAATGAAATTCACGAGGGGATATCAAGCTCAAGAGGTATGATTATTTCGGCTCCATAGACCAATGAAAATGGCATTGCCCCAGTAGGTGTGTGGATGCTTATTTGATAAGCCCATAATGCCAAGGAAATTTGTGTATGCCAATCTCTATGATTTTCTTTAACAAGTTTCTTGAGAATAACAATTAAGGTCTTATTGGTAGCCTCAGCTTGTCCATTTGCTTGTGGGTAATAAGGAGTCAAGAAACTGTGTTGGATATTATATTTCTTGCAAAGTGCTCAAACATACTTTTTCTTGAAAGACTTGTCATTTTTTGAGATGATTTTTGAGGGAATACCAAAATGATAAATGATATGATGAAGTATAAACTCCACAATTCTAGGTCCTATCGTACTGGTTAGAGGAATTGCCTCAACCCACTTTGTGAAGTATTTAGTGGCTATGATGATGAATGTATGTTACCCCAAGGAAGAAGGTGATATTTTTCTAATTAAATCTAGACCCCATTGTGAAAATGGCCAAATGCTTTGAATAGGTTGTAATGCTTGTGATGGTACATGAGTTAAATTAGCATGCTCTTGACATTTCTTACAATGTTTGACATATGTGCAACAATATCATTCCATTATGGGCCAATAATAACCCATGCATAAAATACACTTTGCAATGGCCATTCCACTAAAATGACCACCACAAGTACCATCATGAGCTTCAACTATGGTTCTTTGTGCCTCAGAAGACTCAAGACAACAAAGGAGGATTCCATCATTATCACGTCTATAAAACACATCCTCTAAGAGAGTAAAATGGTCTACCTTTTGCTTGAAAGTGTGTTTAGCAGTCCATGATATATTTTATGGAAGTGTTCCAAACTTGAGAAAGTCTATAATTTGGTCTAACCAAGGCTCACATGACTCCAAATGAATAAAGCAAACATCCTTTTCATCCTTAGATTCAGCACAAAAAATTACAGATTTAGAGATCATTGTAATTATGAGTGGATGTACCTCTCCTAAGGAGTCCTTTGGAATCAATGATCCAAGAGAGGCCATCGCATCTACAAATCTATAAGTTAAACATGGCAAATTATCAATTTTATACAAATCAAACTTAGAGAGCAATTTCATTGCTACTTCATGGTAAAGCTTAATGGTAGGCTCTTTGCATTGGTATTATCCGTTTACCTATTTGACAACGAGTTGAGAATCACCAAATATCCTAATATGCTTAATACCCATAGCTATAGTTTCTTGAAGACCTAATATTAAGGCTTCATACTATGCATTGTTGTTTGTGCATTGGAAGTATAGTTTGGATGATAAGGGGATAGACACCCCATGGGGTGTATGAAACATGATTCCAGCACCTTGAACTTTCTTGCACTTAGAACCATCAAATAATAGTGTGATACTGATGTTTTCCTCTAGAATGACATCTTATTTTTGGGTGATAGTGAATACCAAATCATTTGGGAGCTCAATAATCAAAAGATGATCACTAGGTAGTGGAGCTTCCCAAGTTGATCGACTATAATTTGACCTTTAATATATTTTTGGCCTTTGAACTCAAGATAAAATTCAGTAATAAACATTATCCATTTAGCAGTATGAATATTATTGTAAGTGTGAGATATCATATAACGCGAAGGATTTTCTCTAGCTATGACATATGTGGTGTGACTAAGCATGTAATATCTGAATCCTTAGTGGCAAAAACCACTGCTAAGCACAATTTTTCCATGTAAGCATATCTGGTTTTATAGCTTACCAATGTTTGACTAATATAATAGATAACTTGCTCTCGATTGTTTTCATTCTTTTATGCAATAATTGCACCTAATGCAAAGTCTGTTGTTGAAATATAAATATGGAAGGGGACCCTCGAAAGAGGAGGAACTAAGACTAGTAGAGAAGCCAAGTATTGCTTGATGTCATCAAAGGGTTTTTTACATTCATCTGTCCATGAAAATAGTACCCCCTTTTGTAACAGGTGATTGAATGACCTGCATTTGTCAAAAAGTTGTGCAATGAAATGACGGATTGATTAAATATTTCCTTGTAAACTACGTAATTCCTTCAAGTTTTTTGGGGGAGGCATCTCCATGATGGTCTTGACTTTGTTTGGGTCCACCTCAATGCCTATTTTGGAGACAATGAACCCTAGTAGTTTTTCGGAGGTAACATCAAAGAGACTTTTCTTAGGGTTCAACCTTACATTATGCTCTAGAAGTCAATCAAATACTTTTTCTAATACACCAATGTGCTCTTGTCGAGTTTTGAATTTTTCCAAGAGATAATCCACATAATATTCATTGATCTTATATATAATCATGGAAGATGTATGTCATGGTATGTTAATAAGTGACTCCTATGTTTTTAAGTCCAAAGGGAATCACCTTGTAACAAAAAGTTCCCCAAGGTGTAGTGAATGTTGTTTTGTGCTTGTCATAAATATTTATTCGAATTTGGTTGTATCCTAAAATATCATCCATGAGAGAAAGCATTTCATGGCTAGTGTAGGTGTCGACAAGAGTATCAATGTTTGGAAGAGGAAATTCATCCTTAGGATATGCTTTTTTGAGATCTTGAAAGTCAGTGCAAACACGTATCGCCCCGTTAGGCTTGCGAACGAGTACCATGTTTGAGAGCCACTCAGGATAATTGATAGGAACTATGAAGTTCATGTCTAAAATATTTTGAAGCTCTTATTTGACCAAGAAGGCAATAGTAGGATGCATCCTTCTAAGTTTTTGTTTGATTGGCTTAGCATCATAGTTTATACCTAGTATAATTTTTTTTAAAGTAAGCTTTTGATTGGGTCATCAAACCAATTACAATATCCCCTATCTTGGGCACCACTAGATACTTATAGCTATATAGTATTTTTGATATTGTTGATATTTAAAAATTGGTGTGGGGTGCATCATCCATATGTCTCACCCTGTGAACCAAGGCCTCATAATTGTAATGTAATTGTAAAATTTATTGTTAAAAGAGCTACAAATTCAATTGACATTAAATATATACACACTAAATTTTGTTTAAAGTTTAATATTAAGATTTATGGGTTTGTAAATATTTAATGCATCTTTTTTAGATTTGTATAGTGTGAGAAACCCCTATGACCAACACTTAGGGTTGAGCATTCCCATCCCAGCCATGACCCCTTGTAAGGTCGATAGCTAAGCTTATCAATAGGGGATTAACACACACACACCATGGTTTGAACCTTGGACCTCCCAAAGAAGAGCCAAATATTGAACCATTGTGTTATCCCCCTCAATACTAAACTCTTGTGTAGAGAGAAAACCTCTAAAGCTACTCTTAGGTGTTTGACAATGTTGTCTCATCCAGGTATACCACTATCTAGAGGGAAGCCACAAGAGATTTTTTATATGTCTGCAAAACAATACAAGAGGTGGTTCAAACACTAGACCTCCTATTTATTAGTGTCGAAATCATGTCTTGAAAATCAACTGCTCTTCGAAGATGCACATTAGATGGTTCAAACATTAGACCTCCAATTTATTAGTGTTGGGGCCATATCTTAAAAACCATCTATGCTACAATGATGGATATTTAATGCATCCTTTTATACACATGGATGGATATCAAATTTTTAAAGATATATAAGTTTAATAATAAAGGCAGTATATATTAAGATGTAAATTTTGTGCTTTAATAACTGAAATATGGTTAGATAACCATATATTATGTAAACAACATCTTCCATAAATATAATCCCATATAACCTATGACCTTGTACCTTTACCTTTACAAGTAGTATGAAGGTTAACAATTCTATGTTATTGAAAGAATAATTTTATAGTCACATTGGTTGTCATGCTTCCAATTAAACTCTTTTTCATTATGTAAATTCCATGGAGACTTGTCCTAGAATTTTGAGGACATCCAAAAGACTAGTATTTTTATCTATTTTTTTTTTCAAAATAAAGTTTATTACATAAAAAATATAAAAAGTTAAATTGTTTCTATGAACTAACTATAGCCCCGTAACTCCTTTCATACATCAATCTATTGTTGTATTTTTACAGTTTTTCAATAAAATTTTCTAGATTCAATACCATTGCAAATCATTTTATAATAAAGAACATAGTGTATGTATTAACCTATTTTTTAAGTTAATACATATGTTAATTTTAACCCAAAATAAAGTTATATGTCACAAATTTTGTTTGCATTTTTCAATGGGTTATACGGGATTGAAATGGGCCCTACCAATATTACATCATAACCACATATTGATATTACAATAAAGCTTGGATATTATCAGTGTATCCTTTGGAAAGATTTGAACTTGGGTTTCCTTGAAATATTGAAGAATCTAACCGGTTAAACTAATGCCACTTGATAAGATGATATAAAAATAAATTTTGGATATTATATATGTTTCCTTTGGAAATATTTGAACTTGGGTCTGCTTGAAACATTGAGGAATCTAACGAGTTGAGCTAATGCCACTTGATAATATTTTGTTCACATTTATTCTCAACATATTTTGATATTTGTTTAATACTAAGACAATACTTATTTATAAGATGATTGTTATACGTGGTTATTTGAAGTTAATTAGAAATATAGTAGATGGAGAGAGAGAGTGGAGTTGGTTACATCTATACTATTTTTTACAATTATCAAGTACAGGGTTCAAATCATAGTGGTGACCTCCAATAAGCCTATACCACCTCGTTATTTTAAAATATGATATGAAGAGGACCACCAGTTGCTCGGGATTCATACCATCGTCATCATTATGACATGCACTCAAAGGATTTAGATCCACAAGGGTTGCCTCCAACAAGCCTATACCACCTCATTATTTTATAACCTAACGTGAAGAGGACCGTCGATCACTAGAAATTTGTACCATCATTATTGGTCTGGCACGCACTCAGAGAATTCGGATTAGAGTACTACCTTTGCAAATAGGCATGCCCCAAGGTTTGAACCTAGGTATCTTCTAGGTAAGTGTATGGACAAATAAACCATTACCAATCCACCCAACCATTAGAGGCTCAAACTTTTAGGTTAGAAATAAACCTCGAGAACCACTCTTAGGTGGCCGACAATGCCATCCCATATCCCATACGAGTATACCACTATCTAAAAAGAATCCACAAGATATTTTTTTGTGTCCCCCTTAGCATTGCATAGGTTCGAATTGTGGACCTCTCACTCAACGAGGTCAGGCTCGCCTTCTCCACTTGTACTAAAAAGGTAGACAATTTATTAAAATATTAAAAAAACATAGTTTGTTAAGTAAATTAATTTGGTGGGTTTAGATTATATTGTACCTCAAATATAAAAAATGAATTCAATATTTTTATTGAAATATAATAATTAAAATGATAAGGTTATCCCATGGGGATAGCGCAACGGTTCAGGATTTGGCTCTCCTTCACGAGGTCCAAGGTTCAAACCGAGGTGTGGGTGAGTGTGTGATGGGGTGGTTGTGTGTTAAATTCCCTATTGATAATCATAATTCTTGTAAAAGTCTTTACAAGGGGTCATGGTTGGGAGGATACTACTCAACCTTGTGCACAAGGGGTCATGGTTGGGAGGAGACTACTCGGGGTTGTGCGTTGGTCCTAGGGGATTCTCACACTAATCAAATAAAAAAATTAAAATGATAAGGTTTTTAATTTAATAACATTAAAACTAGAGCCTTCAACATCTTATCTTTATTTAATATATTCTATTTAAAATATATATATAAAAACCCCGCGAGTGTGGTTCATCCGCAAGGATGTCACTTGCATTATTGATGATGTGACGCGAGTTCATCACCGAGTTCAATCCCCATAGTGGATGTGTATAAGAAGTATTATACAATTAATTATATATATATATATATATATATATATATATATATAAAACTAATAAAAGAATGTTAATTGTTTTTTTAATTTCATTAGTTGAATTGATTGTAACTTTTTGAAGGTATGCAATGTATATGTTTTTTAATATGTATAAACTAATAATAACTATAAAACTTACATATATTTTTAAATAGTTTTATTTTTAAATTGGTTATGAGTAAATTGATATATATATATATATATATATATATATATATATAAAGAATGCTAATAACTTTTTAATTTCATTAGTTGAATTGATTATAAACTAATATTAACTATCAAACTTATATATTTAATAAATAGTTTTATTTTTATTTTTAAATTGGTTATGAGTAAATTGAAATAGCCATGTCTAAATTACATTATGGTTACATAATAATGTTATAATAATATAATCATTATGCATGTATAGTTTGATAAAATTTAAACTTGAATCTTTTATTTAAAAAAATAATACATTTTTTTTGTTGGATAATAAGGGGTTGTACTTGGTCCCTTACCTTTGACAAATTACATCTCTCTTCTTTAGAGCTTGAAATTTTACAAATATATACGTTTCTCATCTCAATTGAGATGTTATAGCTAGAAACCTACATCATTTTACATAAAATATCTAAATTCTTGATTTTCATCTTCTAGATATTTTCAAATTTTTGTACGAGTATAATTAATCCAAAATTTAGCAACATTCTAGATGTTTTCCTACAACAGCCTTCACAATGCCAAAATTTCACCTCTACTATCTATGCCTTGCATCTTAGTAGAGTAATATTTTCAAAACATTGCACTATCATAGTCCGCTTTACCAAATATGGATTGCTAGTTTACTTCTTGAAATACAAGTTTAACCACAAAATTATAATAAATAGTCTAAAAAAAAACACATTATTGTTACAAAATAAAACATTAAATTAAATCTTAATCATAAATTGATTCAAGCAATAAACATTTTGTTTTAGCTTCAACTAAACTTTCTACTTCCTCTAACTATGGAAATGATAATTTAACTTCACGATCCTCCATTAAAATCCCTCTATTGGCTAGCTTATCTACACATTTGTTTCATTCCCTTAATATATGTGTAAACTTAATTTCTTCAAACTCTTTAACAAGATCTTGAATTTCCACAATTATCTCTTGTGCGTTCCATAGAGTCTTTGCTTTCCTCAAAATTGCATTAATTATTATGAGAGAATCACCTTCCATCCATACTCTATTCCATTTCATTTGTTTACATATTTTTAACCCTTCTAAAGTCGCCCAAGCTTCAACTTTATTATTTGTCTTAAATCCACTATTGAAAGCATAATCAAACAAAATCTCTTATGTATTATTTCTAATTATTCCTCCTCCTCCCTGGTCCTATATTTCCTTTAGATGCTCCATCAAAATTCAATTTAATCCACTCCAAATCAGGTTGTTTCCACTTTATATTATTTTCCTTCTTTTTTATTCTCTTGTACCCAACATCATAATTCCATTTAATAACTTGACTTCATCTATCAAGGCTCTCTGCTTCCAAATTAGGGATTGGGTGAGTTGATAGGGTTGGTTTAGACTCCTCTATGGCTAAACATATCTTCTTTTTCATTACCTCTAAACTGATTTTCTTTCCTTTAAATATTCTTCTATTCCTTTCTAGTCATATAGTCCAAAGTATTGTATCTTTTGATATATCCCATATTGTCTCTAAAGCCTCACTTTTATAAGTGCTTTGCCATTGCTCTAATTAATCTTAAATTTTGCTATTCATCACCATGCATTTACCAAACATATTAAGAATTCATTGCCATTTATTCTAGAGTATTGAGCAATGTCCCAAGAGATGGTCTATACTCTCCTCTTTATTATGAACACATTGAGAGGGGCCATGAAAACCCCTTTTCATAAGGTTATCCCATGATAAAATTCTTTTATGACCTACTAGCCAAACAAATATTTTAACCTTAGTTATCAAATTCGTCAATTAAATTTGAAATTCGTCGAATTTAAAAACTTAGCGAATTTATTCGACGAACAAACCTAAAATTCAGCATTGAAAAAAAAATTGGCAGGAAACAGGTTTAATATTTATGAATTCTCTTTTTCTGGTTCTACATGCGGCATCTTCAGTTTAGCATTGGCACAGGGTAAGTCGTTTTATTTATTCTGAAGTTGCAAGGCAGTGTAAACTGTCAGACATGGAAGAAAGGTGCAAGCGGATCGACATCGACATTACAAGGGCAAAAAAAAGGAGCCATATGAATTTAAGGTCAAGAAACGGTGCTCAAAGTGTGGTGTGCAGCATCTTAATTTGTTCGTGTCTGGCACAAATGAGAATCTGCATGTAAAACCAATTGTGGTGGGTCAAACGATGTATTTCGTGTATCGCTCGTTAAAACATCTAGACTTTATTAACTGCAAATGATCCAGAATGCAAGACCTCAAATCCCCATACATATACATATTTTTTCACATGAGTCTCATAAAAAAACCCACAACCTTAATTATGTATAAATAATATTTAATATTAATTAAAAAATTAAAGAAGTTTACCTTGATTTGTGTATTGGTAGTTTGGGTTATTACCTTTTAAAAATAAAATAAGGTTAAGGTGACAAATTTGATCCACAAATCTAGTGACACCAAACTTCAAGCCTGTACAACACCTAGGTTTGAAAAGATTATGATTGGCGCAAACCCAAACCCACACACTAAATGCCACAATTAGTAAAGAAACATATCAATCATAGATTTATATCAATTATTTTATGAGTAAATTAGGAAATGAATATAACTCCGATAATTGGATTGATAGAGGAACAACCCAAACTAATGGGTGTTGTAATTAACTAACCGAATGACACTAAAAGCAAGATATATGTACATATCAAACTTTATCACGGATTTTATTTCAAATTTTTTAATATGTCGAATTTATTTTGAATTTTAAGAGTGTCGAACTCTCGAATAAGAACTCGAACTTGATAACTAAGATTTTAACTTTAAGAATGCTTAGGATATCCCAAATATCTCTCCATATTCTAGTGACATTATTAGTTTGTTGGTGTTGAACATTATATCCACTTCTTGTTGTGTATACTCCTGAGCTATTCCACTCCCAAATCAATTTATCCTTAGCTCCCATCGGAATAATCACAGTTGTTATCTTTCTACTTAATTGCCTCCTAGCATCAATGTCTTGTATACTTGTAAAAAAATCTTCTTTCCATTTGTCTCTTCCTTCTCGATCCTTGTTTAAAATGTTTGAGACCTTATAACCATATTTTTCTTGAAGCAATCTCATCCAAGGTTTCAAAATTGGATCTAAATTGAGTGGTTTTTTATCACACGAAGTATCCATCCAAATAGAATTTTTCTCCAGATCCCACCACCCATCTTAAACCTTAATCATAAGATCAATAGATTTTTTTAAACCATTCCAAAGAGCAGAACCATTTGGTAGAGAGAATGTAGTAAATATTAAACATGGATCATTGGGATCAACATACTTAGAAATTTTTTTGCTCATTGTCTTTGACTCTCTTTGTACAATCTCAAGATAGCTTTTCCTCTAAGAGCTAAGTTTGCATCTGTAAAAACTCTTAAACCAAGACCCCCCCTAGTTTTATCATCACACAACTTGCTCCATTTCACCAAAGAAAATTTATTTTTATCATGTAAACCTGACCATAAAAAGGATCTCATAATATAGATTAAACTTTTTCAACTGATTTTGGCATAGAATACAATGACATATAATATGTTGGAATGACTTGTAAGACTGACTTAATTAAGTGCACTCTTCCTACTAATGATAACCATCTACCTTTCCAAATAAGAAGTTTATTATGAAACTTTACTAATAACTAGATTCCATAAATCTATCATCATTCTCCCCTCAAATAAAAGCATCCCAAGATAAGTTGTTGGTAAATAACCTCCAAATGCTTGCTTTGATATTAGGAGTGTTAAGGAAGTAAAATTTGGATTTAATCCTATTAAATTTTTTCCCCGAAGCTTTTTTGTACTCTTTTAAAAAGTTATTCAAAGTTCTAACCTTATTTATCCTTGCCCTTTCAAAAAGGATTAAAAAAATTAATATATTAAACTAAAATTATTTAATTTGTAAATATTTAAAAGATAACATAAAATAAAATTTTAAACTTTAAAAATTATTTTAATAATTTTAATTTTGCATTCCAGTTAGATAGATAAAAATTGTATAAATAATAAAAATTCAAAAAAAATTATTTAAAATAAAAATAAAAATAAAAATAATTATTAAAATATATTAAAAATAAAGTTTAAATTAAAAAAAATAAATTAAACCTGTTGAAACATTGAAACTGACATACAACAAGTTACGTCTTGTAATCACGATGGTCATAACAAAAGACAATGTCTGCCTACAACAAGTTACGTCTTGTAATCACGATGGTCATAACAAAAGACAATGTCTCCCTCAAGCAATAAAGAATATTGTAATTTATGATAGTGACGCTTTCATCTTTATCCGTGTAAACTGTAACCTATTTAAAAAATGGGTGAGTTCTAGGAGAGAGTGTGGTCCAGGTTTTTTTTTAAAGGTTTAAAGGGTTTGTGAGGTTGTGTTTAATTTTTTTTATTGATAAGTTCAGTTTTATGGTGAGATGGGGATGTTCTGTCCAGCCTTAACCTTGGTGGTAGAAGTTTTTCACACTAATCAAAATAAAAAATAAAAAATGAGTGTAACACAAGACCATGTTTAGCTTACCCAAAAAAAACGGTTTAAAAAAACCATTTAGATAGTGCTATAATTATAGCTCTAGAGATTTCTCTCTACCCAGGAGTTTTGTCCCCCAATGTTTTGGCTTCTTTAGGAGAACTACTACGTGTGTATGTAGCTACTGTATGTAGCTACGTGCTAAATTTCTTAGTGATAAACTCAGCTCTCCTCTTTTTAAAAAGTTATCGTAAGATAGAGATACCTAGCCATTAACAACTATTATATGAATTTTTACACTAATCAAATATTAAAAAATAAATAAAAGGTTTAAAATATATATATATATAAATATATATAAATATATAATGGGTGCAACCAAAGACCAGCTTAAGCATTAAAGAGTTTTCAAATTTATTTGAGTGAGTAGTAATGTTTTTTTTTTTTTTTGTTTAATCATTGCCGAAACATTACAATATTTTGGTGTTAATACAAATGAGGTGAGGAGTAAAGCATTCATAACTGAATATACATAAACATAAAAGTTAATATCAACAAAAATCTTATAGCTATATCTGGTTGCAATACACCATATATCAACATTTATCTTGGAAGAATCTATTATATGAAAAAAAAATAGGTATGTCTTCCTTGTTATCTTCTGCGGTCTTCAGAGAAAATGTTTATTCTTCTCAACTACACGACCTCATATTAACAATGCAAATTAATTAATTATATAAAATTAAAATAAATTTGATTGAATATCATGTTTTAATTAAATTATTATAACATGTCAATAAATTATATAGTAATATTGAATAATATTAGTTTAATTGGTTAGATTTTTTTAAACTGTTTTCTATGTTTTTTTATGGGTTCGAATCTTGCTCCTTGCTACCACTTTAATCTTTATGGCATCAGGTAAAAATTTTAGCGGGGTTTCTGTACATACCCTTTAAGTACTACAAATTTTTCCTCACTTTAATATATAAGAAGACTCATGTTTAAATCTTATTAAATAATATATAATCAATATCCAAACTTTGTTATAATATTATATAATAATCATTGGAAAAGAAAATATAATAATATTTATTAATACATTTATTAAAATTTATATTATTATTTTAATTTTTACTTAATCATTTATATTATATAAAACCACAATGCATATTAATATTATTTTTTTATTTGGTTATTGTGAGAAATCCCTATGTCCTCGTGACCCCTCCTAAAGTTGAGAGCTATACTTATCAATAGAGAATTTAACACAAAGCCACCACACACCCACCCCCTCACACACCGACTTGTTTTAACCTTGGACCTCCCAAAGAAGAGCCAAAGCCCAAACCATTGAGCTGCAACTAAGTGCTCTAACAATGCATATTATTATTATTATTATATTTATTTATTTTTGATTGATTTGGTTAATATGAGAAAAGCCACCACACACCCACCCCCCCGGCCTACGCGAAGGTTTTAACCTTGGACCTCCCGAAGAAGAACCAAAGCCCAAACCATTGCGCTGCACCCTAGGTGCTCCAACAATGCATATATATATATATATACACACGTATACATATATATATATACATATATGTATACATATATATATATATATATATATATATATATATATATATATATATATATATATAAGATTTGGTTAGTATGAAAAATTCATATGATCACGGTTGGGCATCCCCATTCCACCCTGACCTCTCGTAAAAAAAGAGTTGATCTTATCAATAACCTCTCAAAAAACCAAAGCCCGATAACAAAAACATTTCAATATTATCCTAAGGAATAATTAGACGTGCCTAATTAGTGTCTAATAATAATTAATCTTATGCCTATATATATATATATATATTTGATTCAAGGTTGTTTGGGCCAAGTTTCTTGAACTCAAACAAGCTTTTTTTGCTTGAAGCCTGTTGTTTAAGGGTCTTCCTCTGGGGCAAAGACTTCGGTATATGGGTGTTGACAATATTACTTGTATGAATTGTGGTGTTGAAGAGGACATTCTTCATTTGTTTTGGTCCTGTCCTAGAGCCAAAGAAGCTTGAGATTGGATTCTTTCTTTCTTCAGTCCCCACATGCTTGATACTTGTTCTTAGGTGCATGTTTTACTTGGTGACTCTATCAGATTTAACAATAAACTTGGTGTAATTTGGCAAATTTTTAGAGTGGACATTTTGTTTCATCTATGGAAAACTCGGAATAAGGTTGTTTTCCATCAGCAAGAACCTTCTTTGCATTTTTATCTTACTGACAGATATATGGTTTTTTATGATTGCTGGTTCCAGATTCATATCCAAGTGGAGAAGGTAAATGTGGAGTTGCAGTATTTACGCACTTTGATGGACCACTGGCGAAACACACCGGTGAGTCGCGTGCCTCCTGATGCTTCTCCCACCCGGAGGCGTCCTCGGTCTGTTGGTGCTAGGTCTTGAGACAACGACCATTCATGTTCAGGTAGTAATGCTCAACACTGGCCACAACCTCCTCCTGCTGCTAAACGCAACTCTGCAGGTGGTGCTTCTTCTTCCTGTCCCAATTTTGGGTGGGATGTTTGTCCCCCGACTTCTGTTCATACCAATGCATGGGATTTGGCTGCTCGTTCTATGCCTTTGACTCCGACGGTGATTTGGGGAGATGGTTCTTCTTCTCGTCCCTCGTAGGATGCCGCGCCTTATGGGCACATGGAGATTCAAGAGGGCAATGGTGTTGTTGATGTTGGTTGGGGCCATTCTGAGCCGAATAATGGTGGTAGTTGGGGCGGTGCCGGACAATGCTTAAATGCTTGTAGGCCTACTTTCTTTTGATGTCTACGATGTAATAGCTTAAAGTTGTTTTGTTGTTGTCTTCCTAACTACGTGGTCAACAGTTAATGTGGTTTTGGACTCGAGGACTGAGGGTGTGGGGTGTGCTCAATTCCACCCACCCTTTTTGTATGATTAAGCCTCTTTAATATAAAGGTTCTTCATTACAAAAAATATATTTGATTGATTTGGTTAGTATGAGAAACTTGTATGATCACTGTTGGGCATCCCCATCCCACCATAACCTAATCTTATCAATAACCTCTCAAAAATAAAACAAAAACATTTTAATATCTAGAGAAATAATTAGGTGTGCGTGTCTAACAATAATTAATCTTATGCCAACAAAATGGATACAAGTCTAAACTATTTGGACTGGGTGAAGGGAAAAAATTTCATAAATATGACTAGTTGATATTGAAATAAATGCCTTACCATAAAAAAAAAAAAAAACTATTATTACTTTAAGCAACTTTTCTATAAATATTTATAGAAATTAAATATTTATAAAAATCAATGTTTGATGGTGGTATTAAATAAAGATGGTTATATTTTTAATATATAGGAGAGTGGATTAGAGTTACATTATTATTTTTTGGTAGTTGATTAGTTTGGGATTTAAACTACAGGGATTGCTTTCAACAAATCTATTTGTTGTTGATCTGGCTTAAGAGGACCATCAGTCCTTCAAAATTTGTATTGTGAAGGATTCATAACATATTTCTACTTTTGCAAATTGATACCTTTAAAGTTTGAAACAAATAAACAATTACCAATACAAGCAATAAATATGACTAATTGAAATTCAAAAGTGAATGCATTGAGTAAGATGACTAGTTGATATTGAAATAAATGCTTTACCGTACAAGTGAGGTAAAATTTCAGAGATATAAATATCTATAAAAATTAAAAATATAACAAATGGGACACGTGAAAATAATCAATGCATCAGGACAGCATTGAATTCCTTGACAATACATAATATAAATTATAGGGTTGAAAGAAAATAAATGAATGCTCCGTGATAGCATTGAATAAGACGACTTTTTGATATTGAAATAAATGCTTTACCATAAAAATTGGGTAACTTTTCAGGGATATAAATATCTATAAAAATTAAAGGGACACATGAAAAAAATCAATGCTTCAGGATAGCATTGAATTCCTTGACAATACATATTACAAAGGGTGGAAGAAACGTGAAAAAATAAGGCAAAAATATTTTGTGGTTGTATTATTAATCAAATGTAAACAAATTCTTAAATATGTAAGTAAATGTTTGAATAGGGGAATGGTGTCCAATTGTCATTAAAAGAATACATTGACTCGTTGATATTGAAACAAATGCCTTACCATACTAATATATGTCAAACATATAAATATTTATAAAAATAAAAAATATAATTAAAGGTGAAAGTAAAAAAATTAATACTTTACGTTACTATCAAATTCATGGCTATATTCATTTGATAAAATAAATATTTATTTTAATTAAGGTTAATGTATGAAATTCTTAGACCACGTTTAGGGTTGGGTATCCCCATCGTAATTATAACTTCTGATAATGGTGAGAATTGAGCTTATAAATAAGGATCAAACACACAATCATACACATTCAAATCCTCACACACTCACCATCCGGTTTGAATCTTGAACCTCTCCAAAGAAAAACCAAAACCCTTAAGTTATTCCTCAAAAATTATAAAATAAAACATTAGTAAATATTTTTTAAATAATTTAAAAGGAATTGAAACATAAATACCTATCAAAATAAATCAAATCATATAAAAAAACAATGACATTTTTCACGATAGCATTGAATTTGTTGACATCTATCACAATAAATTAAATCATATAAATAACATAGTAGCATTGAATTTGTTAACATATACTTGATTTTATTATATTATAAAGTATTCATAGCATACTATTGAATTTGTTGACACATGCTTTTATTTTATTATAAAGTATTTTATAGCATAGTTAGTATTGAATTTGTTGGCATATAATTGATCATTTCATAGGATTGTTAATTTTTTTAATTTGTAATAGATAGATAGATAGGTGGTTGTTAGTGGTCTTGTGTTCAAAACCCATTGAGGGTGGTTGTTGATATAATTTGTAAACGTTCTCCTAAAAAAAAAAAGGTTTGACAATTATATATATAGTTTTTTAATGTATTAAACGGAATTTGAGATTTTCAACAATTTTTAATGGGTCTGTTTAATAAAAGGGTATATGAGGGTATAAAATATTTATCTTATTGTAATTTTTTTCAAATTTTGAATTGAAAAATATTTATTTATTTTTATATTTTAACATGGAGATTGTGCAAAGAAAGTCAAAGACAATGGTTAAGAATTCTTCTAAGTAAGTATGTTGAACCTAATGATCCAAACTTAATATTTATTGCATTCTCTCTACCAAACGGTTCTACACTTTGGAATGGTTTTAAAAAAACTATTGATCTAGTGATTAAAGGTTTAAGATGAGTGGTGGGATATGGAGAAAAAAAGTCTATTTGGATGGATACTTGGTGTGATAAAAAACCACTCAATCAAGATCCAATTTTGAAACCTTGGATGAGATTACTTCAAGATAAATATGGTGATAAGGTTTTAAACATTTTGTACAAGGATCAAGAAGGAAGATACAAATGGAATGAATATTTTTATAAGTATACAATACATTGATGCTAGGAGGCAGTTGATTAGAAAGATAACAATTGTGATTATTCTGATGGGAGCCAAGGATAAATTGATTTGGGAGTTGAATAGCTTAGGAGAATACACAAAAAGTGGATATAATGTAAAGCACCAACAAAATAGGAATATCACAAGAATATGAAGAGATATTTGGGATAGCCCAAGCATTCCTAAAGTCAAAATATTGTTTGGCATGTAGGTCATAGAAATTTTTTATCCTAGGATAACCTTATGAAAATAGGTTTTCATGGCCCCTCTCAATGTGTTCTTCATAAAAAAGATAAGGAGAGTATAGACCATCTCTTGGGACATTGCTCAATAGCCTGTAAACTATGGCAATAGATTCTTAACATGTTTGGTAAATTCATGGTGATGAATAATAGAATTGAAGAATGGTTTAAGCAATGGCAAGCACTTTTAAAAGTGAGGTTTTATAGACAAAATGAGATATATCAAAAGATGCAATACTTTGGATTGTATAACTAAAAAAGAATAAAAAAATATTTAAGAAAAGAAAAGTAGTTTAGATGTAATGAAAAGAAAGATATGTTTAGTGTTTAGCCATAGAGGAGTCTAATCCAACCCTATCAACTCAACCCGTCCCTAATTTGAAGTAAAGAGCATTGATAGATGGAGTCAAGTAATCAAATAGAATTATGATGTGTACAAGAGAAACAAAAAGAAGACAAAGAATATAAAGTGAAAACCACCAGATGTGGAGTTGGTCAAATTGAATTTTATGGAGCATCTAAAGGAACTTCTAGACTAGGAGGACGAATAATTAAAAATAAGAGTGAAGAGATTTTGTCTCATTACGCTTACAAAAGTGGATTTAAGACAAATAATGAAGCTAAATCTTGGGCAGCTTTAGAAGGGTTAAAAATTTATGGAAATATGTTGAATATTTTCCATGTTATTCTAGTGGTGTTAACTCTAAAATATATTGGACACTCTCCATGTATCCTCACCAGTTTTTGGGGTTGGGTCATTCCCCAAATAGGGGTTTGGGAATGATAGCCCTCGATGGAAGTTTTAGGGTTTCTTAAGCTATTTTTAGACTCATATGGGTTGTTTAGGGTTAAATATTTGAACCCATGGTATTGTAAAATCCATTTTTGCATTGTTATTTAATTGCACTTGCATCAAAGTTTGAAGAGAGATGAACATTATTGTATTGGAGATGGTTAAGTTTATACAATAAGGAGATATTATTGTGTTGGGTTTTTTTCTCGTAAGTCTTTTATGAGTGAAATACTATGTTATGTGTGTATCTGTTATCTTCTTATTTTTTATTTGATTATGTATTTACTATTTTTCTAGATTGAGTGTGAGTTGTATGTGAAAGAATCTAGGTGAAGGAAAATGATGGGAAGCACATGGGTAGAGATTGAAAAAATTAATGGATAAAATGTTGAGGTATGTAAACTCAAGATGCAGGATCTGTTGGTTGATAGAGACCAGTGGATTGTGGTCTTAGAAATAAAACCAACATCAACGATAGATGAGGATTGGTTGAATATTGATAGGAAGGCAAGGAGTTCTATCATATTATGCTTATCTAATTTGTTATTGTTGAATGTATCAACAGATACCATGACAAATTTGTTATGGGATAAGATAGGAACTTTGTATTAGATAAAGTTGCTAGTAAATAAACTATTTCTCCATAAGTTGTATTTGCTTCGAATGAATGATCGTGAATTTGTGGCTGAATATCTAAATGCTTTTAACACTGTGGTAAGTCAATTAAAATCTATTGAAGTAAAAATAGATGAAGAGGAAAAGTGTATTACTTTACTCTGTTCATTATTTTATTTGTGGGATAACCTAGTTATGGCTATCACCAATGCTACTTCTACATTGAAAGTAGATGACATAGTAGGAATATTGCTATCTGAGGAAATAAGACAAAAATATTCTAAGGATTATCATCAAAAGGATACCTTGGTTATGAGAGGTCATTCTAAAAAAATAAGCAAAAATAAATTAGGATAAAGGAAATCAAGATCTAGGGGTAAATTGGTTGCTCTAGAAAAGAGTAAATGTTAGAAGTGTGGTAAAACAAGCATTACAAAAGAGACTATAGATATACAAAGGTTGATAATAGTTGATCATATGATGAATAAAATTTTGCAGAAACAAAGACCACAAATGAAGATTTAGGGGAATTAATATATACTGTAGCATGCTCAAGTGAATGCCATGACTTATGGTTTATTGACTTAGGTTCTTCCATTCATATGGCTCCTCATATGGAGGGGTTCTATAAATATGAAAATATAAATGAAAATGAATTCTTTTTGGGAGATAATTCGACAATAAAATAATAGGTCGAGGAAGAGTCAAGTTGAGGTTAAAATATGGAAGAATTAAAACCCTTCTTGGTGTGTTACATATTTTGGATTTGACAAGAAATATGATATCCATGAGTAAGATGAATGACCTAGGTGTAACTATGGTATTCAATAAGGATCGATGTAATATGGTTCATGGAGTCTTGGTGTTGGCAAGAGAAGTTCATACAATAACTCTATTCATACTTGAGGTTAGAACTATAAGTATTGATTATAATAACTCTTCAATTGTAGAGAAGAATGATATGGTAGAAGTGGCTTTGAGTATTCCTATAGCGAAGAAAATATTATGGTATCAACGCATGGGGTATATTGGTGAGAAAGACCTTCAAACATTAAAAATGAAAGATATGGCTAAAAGAATTTTTGTTTACCCATTAAATTTTAATTTTTGTTAGCACTATGTTTTTAAAAAGCAAACCAGAGTCAAGTTTTCTAGTAGTCCTACAATATCTAAAGGAATTTTGCATCTAGTTCACACTTATGTGTTTGGACCTGCAAAAGTACCATTGTTAGGTAAATATATCTATTTTGTTTTATTTATAAATGACTTTTCAAGAAAGACTTGGGTATATTTTTTACAAAACAAATTTGATGTTACCAATAAATTTAAAGAGTTTATGATTCTTGTAGAAAATTAGATAGATAAAATAGATAAAGGTTTTGAGAAGTGAAAATGGTAGTGAGTATTGCTCTAATGAATTTGAGTAGTTTTGCAAGGATTGTGGAATAGAAAGGTAGGGAACAACTCCATATACTCCACAACAAAATAGAGTTATAGAATAAATGAATAGAACACTAATGGATAAGGCTAGAAGTATGCTAAGTGGTGCAGGGTTAGAAAGAAGCCGTGTTAACTACTTGTTACCTCATCAATAGATCTCCTACCTCAACTTTGGTGGATAAGACTCCACAAGAAGTGTGGATTGGTAAGAAATCCTCTCTCAATCATATAAGGGTTTTTTGGTTGTGATGCTTATATATATATGTTCCAAAATAGAAAAAGACTAAACTAGACTATAAATCTAAAAAATGCATATTTATGGGTTATAGTATTAGTGTTAAAGGATATAAGTTGTGGAACCCAAAAACATAGAAGATTGCTTACAATCGTAATGTGATATTTAGAGAAACAAAAGGGGTTCCAAAATAAGAAATACAACCAAGAAAAGAACCTAAAATAATTCAAGTAAAATTAGAATAGGAGAAAGAGCCTATGGTAGAACCTGGTGCTACAAAAAAATTTGAACTACAAAAAGAGTCTAAAGAGGAAAATTCAAAGGAAGAAGGTAAGGAGGAAGTTGAATATATAGAACCTGGAAATCCAAATTTGAGAAGATCAGATTGAGTGAGAAGAATCCTAGAAAGGTAGAGCCCTTCAAATATTTGTTCTACATTTAATATATTAGTTGATGAAGAACCCAAGACTATAAAGGAGGCACTTTAGTAAAGTGAGAATAAGTCTTGGAAAAAAGCTATGGAGGAAGAAATAGAGTCCTTGGATAAAAATAAGACGTGGGACTTGGTGAAATTATCCCTTGGAATAAAACCGATTAGTTGTAAGTGAGTATTCAAGAAGTACAATATAGAAGGAAAGTTGGATAATTACAAGGCTTGCTGGGTAGTAAAAGGATTTTCTCAAGTTGAGGAATTTGAATTTGGTGAGATTTTTTCTCTTATGGCTTAACTAACTTCAATTAAATTTCTATTGGTTATTTCTGATGATAGATGATTGATATGTGAACAATATAATTGAAATAATATCAAATTAACATTAGACATTACAAATATATATAATGCAAATCAAACTAATCTAACGTCTATCTCGCTAACCAACTAAGGTAGGAGAGATGTGTAGCTAACCACTAACCTAGGTAGAGAGTTCTAACTAAACCACTAACCTAAATATCTGACTTAGGATACTTAGGTATTTACCTAGATTAACCAAGAAATAAAATATCTCATGGTAACTACTAGAAAAATAAATGTAATAACCTACATAGTGTAATGCAATACACTACCTTATTTTACCCTAACATCCCCACTTTATTACATTACTTTGATATACAAAGTTTGCTCCGAAAAAGTTGAAATTTGACACGTCCAAGTGCCTTTGTAAAAATGTCAACAACCTGTTCATCGGTGGGAATGTGTTGGAGCTTTATTCTGTGCTTAGGAACTTCATCACGAATGAAATGATAATCTGTATTAATATGCTTAGTTCATTCATGATGCATTGGATTCTTGACCAAGTTCAAAACACCTGAATTATCGTAAAACATGTGAATAGAAAGTTTCTTTGGTAGCCCCATGGTAGCCAAGATGTAACTTAGCCATATCGCTTCACACAAAGCTCCACGTGCAGTGTGATATTCTATCTTAGTTGAATATAAAGCAACCACCTGTTGCTTTTTACTATGCCATGAGATAGGACCAGATCCAAGATGAAAAACATATCCTGATGTTGATTTTCTGTCATCTATAGATCCAACATAATCAGAGTCAATGTAACTATGTAAGAAGAATGAGTTATTATTATTATACTCTAGACCATAATCTACACTACCCTGAATGTAGTGAAGGACTCTCTTAGCTGCTTTCCAATGGGACACCTTTGGTTCTTGCATTAACCGTGAGATATAGTTTACAGCATAAGTAATATCTAGTCTAGTATTATTCAGATATATGAGGCTTCCAATCATCTATCTATAAAGTGTGCCATATACCTGTGGTGAGTCTTCATATCATGATAACTGTAGCCCTGATTCCATCGATGTTGCTTTGGGTTTACAATTAGTCATACAATATTTTTCTACTAAAGTCTTGGCATACTTTTTCTGAGTCACCCTAAGATGATTCTTTTTCTATAAAATCTCAAGGCCAAGACAGTAGTAGAAAATTCCTAGATCTGTCATATCAAACAACTCTTTCAAGTCATATTTCACGGTGTTAATCAAGTTCTCTGAATTGCCAGTGATGATCAGATCATCTACATATAACACAAGAATCACTATCTCAGAACCTGTGTTCTTGATATAGATATTTGCATTATATGGACTTCTATTAAATCCATGCTGTAGTAGGTGACTATCCATTTTTATGTACGATGCTCTTGGGGCTTTTTTAGCCCGTATAATGATTTGACCAATTTGCAAACATGTTGTTCATGGCCTACCTCTGCAAATCTAGGAGGTTGAGTCATGTACACTTTTTCTTTTAAGTCACCATTAAGAAAGGCGCTCTTTACATCCATCTGATGTAATTTCCATCCGAACTGTGCTGCCATAGCACAAAGTACTTGAATGGTGGTCATCCTTGCTGTAGGAGCAAAGGTTTCCTCATAGTCAAGCCCTTACTTTTGAGCATAGCCCTTCGCCACAAGACGGGATTTATGCTTATCTATAGTGCCATATGCCTTATATTTTACTTTGTAAACCCATTTGTAGCCTATGGGTTTCTTTCCTTCAGGAAAATCCACTAGCTTCCATGTTTTATTCTTTATGAGGGAGTTATATTCTGCATCCATAGATGCCTTCCACTGAGGTAGACTAAGTGCTTCATCAACTATAGAACGTTCATTCTCATCACATGCTGACAAGTAAACCCTCTCCTCATCTATTTCCATCTCATCTTCCTTTGGTAACTCTCTATCAACAGAAAGATCTTGAAAATCTGCACAAAGATCATCAACTGAAGTGGATGCTTCATTCTTTTATTTCTGTGTCATGCTTCTTGTCTTTGGATGATTGAGAGTAAGATCAGATGGGGAACTGAGTTTAGAGTCTTTCATTGTGCTTGTATACCATTTGGGTGGCTTTTTCTGTTGTGAAGAAGGAAGTTGATGTTCCTCCTCATAATCTAGGTATACTGATGTAGTGTTGGGTGTGAAAGCTTCATCAAACACTACATCTCTACTAACATGTATCTTCTTGGTAAGTGGGTCTATCAACCTATAGCCTTTTGAAAATTCATCATATCTAAGAAATACACAAGGTAGGGACTTCTCATCTAACTTCTTTCTTTTCTCCTTGGGTATATGCATAAATGCCTTACATCCAAATACCCGTAGATGAGTTATGGAGGGTTTCCTACCACTCCATGATTCCTGAGGAGTTATACCTTCAAGAGCCCATGTGGGAGCCCTATTAAGAAGATATACTATAGTTCGAACAACTTCAGCCCAGTAAGTTTGCTCAAGGTTGGCCCCCTTAAGCATACATTGAACCATTTCCATAATGGACTGATTTCTTCTCTCAAAAACCCCATTGGATTGATGAGTATAGGCTGTTGTTAACTGTATCTTTATCCCATGTGTCTATAAAAATGAGGAAAATTATTTTGATGTGTATTCCCCCCCTCGATCTGAATGAAGGGTCTTAATAAAGCATCCTGATTCCTTCTCAACATGCTTTTTGAACTGTTGAAAATAGAAAAATGCTTCAGACTTCAATAGCAAGAAGAAGACTCACATTTTCTATGAGTGATCGTCGACAAACAATTAAAAATACATTTTTCCTCCATAAATTGTAGACATGGGACCAAAAAAATCTGGGTGAACCAACTCCAAAGGTACCTTAGCTCAAAAAGAGCTAGGTTCAAAGGGTACTCTATGTTGCTTTCTTGACAAGCAATCAAAGCACACTGGCAAAGTAGATGAAAGAGTAGGCAGTCCTTTCACCATTTGATATTTACTCAACTCTAGTAAATATCCTGAACTCAAATGCCCAAATATCTTATGCCAAAGAGAAGTGGTCTCCTTTGTGGTTATTGCCAATGCAGTATGGGTTGAGGTAATTGCATCTAAGACAAACAAACCATGTTTGTATGAACCTGTTGCTATCTATTTTCCCTTCTTAGTGATAAAGCAACGTTTCTTTTCTTTGTCCACTTTGAAATTGACATTTATGTTATTGTCCAGGATTTGTGGAACAGACAAGAGATTATTTTTCAATCCTGGTACATAAAGAAATTTTTGAATATTACATTCTGTTAGTCTCACTATGACACTGAGAGGGGGGGTGAATCAGTGTAGCTCTTAAAAACATAAATCTTCAATGCTTAATGCTGAAACAATGAAAGCTTAAAAATCAATAAAGCAAATATACCAAAAGAGCATCACATAACACAAGATGTATCGAGGTTCACCAGTTTTGGCTACTCCTCAAAATTGATTGTTTGGACTCCCATCCAAATCCAGCATTTGCAAAATATCAATTTTACAATCAATTTACCAACACCCACTGGAAGGAGCACCAACCCCTGATTTATCTGCACCAACAGAAAGGAGCACCAACCCCTGATTTATCTGCACCAACAGAAAGGAGCACCAACCCCTGATTTACCAACACCAACTGGAAGGAGCACCAACCCCTGATGCAAAGCACCAACTTGGACTTCTGTTTTGAATCTAGATGATTGAAATAAAGATGCCTTCACTTTTACAAGACCATGACTAGTCTATTGCTTTCTCAACATTGCCCACTCTTCACCCAACACACACCCTGCTCGCTCTCCTCTTACACTCCATGCAAGATTAAATCCACCTAGCTTTAATCCCGAGTGCTTTCACTCAATTTTGGTAGCACTTTCCCTCTGTTTTAGGGATAGTTTAATTCTCCACGTAGACCTCCTTTTATAACAAAGTTCTGACTCTATTTTTAACTTCCATATTCTCGCATGCAACCCATAACTGGCCTTGTAACTGTCATTCTAACTTCTATTCACTGTTCTTATTTTAGCTGCATGATATTTCTTCTGTAATGGCCCATGTAACTATCGTATAACTTTAGTTAACTGTTCTTAATTTAGCTGCATGATTTTTCTTTGTAACTGCCCCTGTAACTGCTATATACCTTCAGTTAACGATCACATATCTTATTTTGGTTGGGTTCTATTTTTAGCTCGCGCCATGGCGACCTGTCGCAAAATCACGACACTTCTGCCTCTTTGTCCTCCTCGGCTTGTACCCGTGAAAACACAACATGTCGCGATATCGTGACACTTTCACCTCCTTGTTGCTTTACTTGGTTCATACCCACGAAAACACAACATGTCGCGATATCGTGACACTTTCACCTCCTTGCTGCTTTACTTGGTTCATACTCGTGAAAACACATGTCGCGATATCGTGACACTTTTGCCTCCTTGCTTCTTCTGTTTGCTTGTACCCACGAAAACACATGTCGCGATATCATGACACTTTTGCCTTTGTACTCTTCCTTTTTACTTTTGTCGTGATATCGTGACACTTCTGCCTTCTTACTTTCTCTCTCCTCCTAGAGTCGCGAAAATGTGACAATGTCGTGATATCACGACACTTTTTCTCCTTTGCTCTATCTCTTGCATTCGGGTCACAAAAACGTGACATGTCGCGATATCGCGACACCTTTTCATTCTCTTCCTTACTGCTCTCTTCAAGTCGTGAAAATGCGACATGTCACGAAATCATGACACTTTTCCTTCTCTGCCTTCCTGCTCTCGTCAAGTCGTGAAAATGCGACATGTCGCAAAATTGTGACACTTTTCTTTCTTTGCCTTCCTGCTCTTTTCAAGTCACGAAAATGCGACATGTCAAGAAATCGTGACACTTTTCCTTCTCTGCCTTCCTGCACTTTTCAAGTCATGAAAATGTGACATGTCGTGAAATCGCGACACTTTTTCTTCCGTACAATCTCTCTTCGCTTTGGACCGCAAAAATGAAACATGTCGTGAAATCATGACACTTTTTCTTCCGTACAATCTCTCTTCGCTTTGGACCGCAAAAATGAAACATGTCACAAAATCGTGACACCTTTTTCTCTCTCCTCTTTCTCTTCGCTTTGGATCGCAAAAATGAAACATGTCACGAAATCGTGACACCTTTTTCTCTCTCCTCTTTCTCTTCGCTTTGGACCGCGAAAATGAAACATGTCGCGAAATCACGACACCTTTTTCTCTCTCCTCTTTCTCTTCGCTTTGGACCGCGAAAATGAAACATGTCGTGAAATCGCGACACCTTTTTCTCTCTCCTATTTCTCTTGCAATATGTCACGAAATCATGACACTTTTTCTACTTGTCTTTTTCTCTTCCAACATGTCGCAAAATTGCGACAGTTTTTCTTTCTTGCTCTTTCTCTCTGAACATGTCGCGATATCGCGACAGTTTTGCTTTCTTGCTCTTTCTCTCTGAACATGTCGCGATATTGCGACAGTTTTGCTTTCTTGCTATTTCTCTCCAAACATGTCACGATATCGTGACAATTTTGATTTCTTGCTCTTTCTCTCCAAACATGTGATATCGCGACAGTTTTCCTTTCTTGCTCAACATGTCGCGATATCGCGACAGTTTTCTTCCTTGTGATTTTCTTTTGATTTTTCTCAAATGGGCCACTTCTATCTTTTGGAAAATCGCTGTACATACTTTGAAGATCCTCTTAACTCCTGTCCACTGCATCAACCGATCTATCTGACTGTGTTGACAACAATGACAATACTGTTGCTGCACCTTGCTCATCAATCTCTCCCTTTGGAATTGTTGGCAACACACATGCACATTCCTGTAATTCTTCTCCCCCTTTGACAATAATACCAAAGGGCTGCTGTAGACTCCCCCTGAGTCCATGCACAACATTCTTAGGCACACGTTATGACAGTTAGCAAAAATTACAAACATGAGTAAAAAGATAATCAAATATATAAATGCTCCCTCTGCATACAACATGCTATCGCTGCAATATATTCTTCCTCTACTGTGGATAGGAAAACAGACTCTTGTTTCTTACTGTTCTACACGACCAACCTATCTCCAAGATAGACAGCACCTTCACTGTTACTCTTTCTGTCATCTACACATCTTGCCCAAATCTGCATCTGGAAATCTATCCCAACATTGTCCTCAAATCTGTCCCAGCATTGTCCTCAAAGGCCTTCTTCAATGGCTCAATCAATCATGCTCAAGTAGTACTCAAAATGAACTCAACAATGAATGACAATCTCAAATCAAACCCACTTCATAGAATTATAAAGAGAATTGTTATAGACTTAATATCTTCTAACCTCAATCTCAACTCAACATAGAATGATGGAATAATTTATTTCATAGAACTTTAAATATCACTTCACACATAACTTGACTAGGCTTAATCAAATCAACTCAAAAAATCATCACCAGGTTGGAAACCATCTGGCTGCTCATTATAAACCTCTTCTTCAAGCTTCCCATTCAAAATGCTGATTTCACATATGTTAACAAAATTGACAAGTGACTCACACTTGTACCAACTTTTGTCCAACACTGTACCAACACTGCAATTTTATTGCCAACTCTGTGCAAACATCAAACACAGTACCACAACACCAACCAAATCATCTAAACTATTATAATCCTTAACTTTTGATAGTGGCAATAAGAACCATCACCTGTACAACAATGACATATAGCAATACTACCAATAATGACAACTCTTAATTTAATCACCACACTTCATTCACGACACTTCCACAAACTACATGAACTGAAAATATACTTTGACAACTATACGACAACTTCCCTGACTACTTGTTTTTCATCCTTAGGTAATCAAACAAATACATAGGAGCATTAAAATGAAACTTCAAGATTTCTCCCCCTGAGGATGTGCTACCTGGAGTTGCTTAGTGCAATAGCAGAGTAATCTCCTTCAGTCCAAGGAGACACGATTTCCTCTCTTCGTTCTTTCTCCAATATTTCTTGAACTTAGGCTGAAGGTTTTCAACTGCATCCCTATTTTGAACCTTTTTGTGAACTTGAGCATTTATCTTGGGTGGTTGTATCTTGTACATCCTTGATGGATGATTATTTTACTTACTTTGATGCTCATGATTTCTTCCCTGTCTGTGTTGCATTCTTTGCGTCTGATGAAATCTACTGTCTTGCCATAGATTAGATACAAAAGTTCTTGGACAAGACCTTGCTATGTGCCCATGACCATTACATTTATAACATTGCACATGGTGTTCAATAGATGTATTTCTACCAGCATAACTCTTTGATCTATTATTCAATCCACAATACATTGCCTTGTGACCATAAAGGTTGCATCTAAAACAATAGCCATTACAAGCATTATTATGAATAAAGTGAGAGTGATAGAACCTATTTTGTTGTGGTTGCTTTGCTATAGATCTCCTTGGATATTTTCTTCCTTTTAAAGTTTTAGCTTCAAACATTTCTTGCTTTGATCCTTCAGCAGTGGACTTCTTCTTCTCTGCAGATGTAGAAGATGAAGGTTGTTCAGCTACATATCCAAGACCAAGCTTAGACATGGGATTTCTTTGTTGCCTTATCATTTTATCTAGCAACTCTATGCTCTTCTCAAATTTGATATTTGTATTGGCCTCTTCTAGTTGTCTCCTCAATAAAACAATCTCCTCTTCTTGTTTGCCGCAAACATCACTTTTATCATCCAGGTGTGACTTCAAAGCTTCTTCTATTTTCTTGGCTTTCTGAATTTGCAAGAAGAGATTTTCAATATTATCCCCATATTCTTCCAACTTCTTGGACAGTATTTTGTTCTATTTCCTTTCTATACTCAACTCCTCAAGTGCAGCGATCAACTCACCTTCTAGATATACTTTAGCCTTAGCCTCAAGTTTTTTATTACATTCCTGTTTTTCCTTAGTTTTTTCTTCTTCGAATGCCATGAAAAGAGCTTCATCTATTTCTTCTTCAGAATCCTCACCGGAGCTATCTTCTGATGAACTGACATTCTTGGAGATGAAACTTTTCTTCTTGAAGTTGTTTTTGAAATTTGGTTTTTTCTTCTAGTCACTTCTTTCTTGGTGCGATTCTTCATCACTTTCATCCTTCTCATTAAGTGGACATTTAGCTGCAACATGCCCAATGCCTCCACATCTGAAAAACTTAAATGGTAGCTTTCCTCTGTATTTTCCTTTTCCCCTTATTAGTTTTTGAACAAAGTTTGCTTCCATTTTATTTGATGTCTCTTCTTTCTCAGATTCTTGTTTTGCTTTTATATTTTTATGTGCTTTAAAAGTAGCTTCTATTTCTGTGGGTTTGGTTTTTCTTATTCTCATCTCATATGCAGTCAAAGAACCATGCATCTCATCCATACTAAAAATATTTAGATCTTTAGCTTCTTCTATTGCTGAAACTTTAGAATCAAATATTTTGGGAAGAGATCTTAGTACCTTTTTCACGACGACAACATCTTCCATTTTCTCGTCGAGTCCTCTAATCACATTAATGATTCCATTAACTCTCAGCATGTATGCCTCTATATTCTCATCATCATTCATCTTTAATGCTTTGAACTGACCTCGATGCGTTTGTAACTTGGCCTCCTTGTGAAAGCATGAGATTCCGAAAGATTGAAAAGAAAACTAATGCGATGTATTCAAAACCCAAAGTTAACGCTTAAGGTCCTATAAAGTGAAATGCATGAAATAAAAGAAAAGAGACAAATTTAAATGAGATAAAAAGAAGTACATAAAGCACAACCCTTTTTATTTATACTCTTCCAATTCGGTTACAAAGACGTCTCCTCCCTTTTAAGGGGTAGGAGCGTTAACATAGTTTCAATTACAATAATGGATTTAGTGTTCCTCTTTCCACGTGCCCATGTGTGAAATGGGCGTGCCAAAGTATTGCCGCCGTTGGTATTGATAAATCTTTAATCCTTGCTGCTCCTCCTGCGTTCAAAGAAACAACAAATCGTTAGTAGCACCTGTGTATGATAATGAAACTCGCAAATCTAAAAGAGTACTATTAATGAATGTAAAATATGAATATAACGATGATTAAAATGAATCCAAATAGACTAAAAATTTGACAGAAGCGTAATCATGTAACTAGCAAAATACTGCAAAAGAAACAGTCACCAAATTCGATACAGATCCATATTCATCCTGGGGTCGGATGAGTAAACCTGCAACAGTTTCATACTCGTTTCGGGGTGAGGCGAGTAAACTTGCAATAGTTTGGTACTTGTTTCGGGGAGAGGTGAGTAAACCTACAATAAGGCAGGGGGTGCCCGAAGGCAAACCACCCGTGGGTTGAAACTTTTTTGCGACACAAATTCACTTGGGATGAGTCTGAAACCTGTTGTGATGTATTGTCGGCTAATTGGTAGGATATGGTGGTCATAAAATTGGGTTTTAGGTCTTGATTTGTGCCTCCAAAATCACCCAATAACCTCCTTTTCGATTAAAATATTATGGATGTGAAGCACATATCGTAAGTAAATTGGCAGCACTTCGTCGCTCAAAAATGCTCCTTCTCTGTATCTTCTTGGGTGAGGAAAACTCACCATTTTATAGACCCCAGGGGTCTCTTTGAATTAGCATGCAAAAGTGCTACTTAACATGACTGCTTTTTCAGGGAAGAGAAGACTTCTCCCTGATCAAGGGCTCCATAACTGCTTCAGTAACTGCTGTTGCATGCCCAAAAGAACTCACTCGCACTCCCATGCAATGAAGGGAGAGTTAAGTAGCTAATTTGAGTTGTCATGAAAAAGCCCACTCTCACTCCCATGCAATGAAGGGAAAGTCAAGTGGCATATCTGAGTTGTCCTAAAAGCTCACTCTCATTCCCATGCAATGAATGGAGAGTCAAGTGGCAGATATGAGTTGTCAAAGAACTCACTCGCACCCCTATGCCATGAAAGGAGAGCTAAGTGGCAGTTCTGAGTTGTCATGTGTCGAGGTTTGAATTTTTGCTGGTCAAACCTGGCGTTTGTCTCACCCAAGAGCGAGCGCTGGTAATCGTCTCTTGGTGAAACGAGTACCAATCTGCACTCGTCCTTGGGTGGAGCAAAAAAGTAGTAGAGTGCTTAAAAGGTGCCAAATTGATCTCTTACTTTTAAAACTGCTATGTGAGTGGTTAAAACCACTGTTCTAACCTCTGGGGCTGCCCTGGGGGCTGTGTGTGTTAATGCGATCAGTGTTTGCAGTCACATAATCGGATTGGTGCTGTTTTGGTGTCTACAGATGCCCCTTTTTGGAAAGTGCTGCACATGGTGCAGTGCTGAGCAAAAATAGAGAACCAAAGCACTAATGATTAGGATTTCTTAGTAATCTAACCAACTTTGGATGCCCCAAGTATGGAAAGGGCATGCATTCTTGAATCCTTGCTTCTGAAGAGCTAAGGAATTGGATTTCAAGTATTAACCTATTTTGGTGAGGTGTGACTTGAGCTTGGGCATTGATCAATCATGAATAGGCAAAGGGCACAACCTTTTGTCTGTGGGAACCTTGTGTTCATAATTCATGAATGCCAAGCATTTAATCAATTTGTGATTGTTGCTTGTTTGCTGCCCCACGCAGGAGCATGATTGTCTTTGTCAATGATTCTTTGAATGCATACCATTGCCTTGATTGGGTGTGTGTGTGTTGATTGATAACTAAGTGTGACTACCCCCTCAAGCGATGAATTGATGAGGGAATGACCAACATGAGAAAAGCGATGAGTCGCTTGACCCAAGATGACTTAAGTGAGGGTGCCTTTAGATGTTATTCGATGAATGCTCGAGCAGTTTCCCAATTTTTTTGACCTATTTTTGGTGGGTGTGAACCCATTTGGGGATGCCATTTGGGGTTAACATTGGTGAAAATTCGATCTCTCATGGAGTAGTCTAGCCATGGTAGCCTTCTTTGGGAGACAGATAATGACAAGGTAAACCCCGAAATTTGTTTTTTGATGCCAAGAGATTAAGTACAAGAGCACTTTCGTCCGGCAATTTTTAGTGATTTTGTTGTGGTGCATTTTTAAATTTTTTTAATTTTGGTATTCGTTTTGGGGGGGGACGAACTCTATTATGGTACTCGTCCAGGGGTGGGACGAGTGCTCCTCCGAGGAAAAAGCACTCGTTCCAGGAAAGAACGAATACCAGCAAGCAAAAATTATAAATATGCAAAAATGACGGATTTGGCTCATTTGCACTGTTCATCGTGAGCGATTTGGAGCTTTGAGGATGAGGAGGGAGATTTTCTGACGCGAAGTGCTATCAAATTTTCCAGCTACCATGAGTGCACAAACCGGGTCATCAAGTGGTGGAGCTGAAGCGAGACTAGTAAGTGAACTATCTTCGTGAGTTGTAATTTGAAAAAGTGCAAATTTGTTTTTATTATGTTTTTCTTTTGTTTAAGACATGGAACCCTAATTAATTAATTAAAAGGTGAATGAATTTGATTTAAAGACCATGAAACAAAATGAAACGTGTATGCAACCTATGGAAACCTAGATGGAAAACCGTAGAATAAACCCAAATGAAACTTAGAGTAACACCTTGGGGTAACCACGGTTATAAAAATGTTTTTTTTTTTTTATAAGTGAATGGTAAAACTTAGGTCGAAACCGTAGGTAAACCATGTCAAATTTTTGTCTGTTTTTAAAATGAAACCCTAGATTTAAAAAAATGGATGAATTTTTTTGTTTGAATGGTAAACTTAGGTAAAAACCGTAGGTAAACCATGTCAAATGTTTGTTGTGTTTGTATAAAATTAAAGATGAAAAAATGATGAATTTTTTTGTTGAAATGGTAAACTTAGGTCGAAACCGTAGGTAAACCATGTTAAATTTTTGTCGGTTTTTATGAAAACGTAGATTAAAATTGAAGATTTTTTTTTTGTTTGAATGGTAAAACTGAGGTTAAAAATCATAGGTAAACCATGTCAAATTTTTGGTGTTTTTATGAAATGCAAGATGAAAACTTAGATTTAAAATTGATGAATTTTTTTGTTTGAATGGTAAAACTGAGGTTAAAATCCGTAGATAAACCATGTCAAGTTTTTGTTGTTTTTTGTTGTTGGTATGTATGTAAATTGTAACAGATGTACATGTGAATGAATGATGTTACTGTATATGGATGCATTTTTGTATATGTGATGGTAATTTGATGCATGTTTCTGATGTGTTTATGTTTTGTGATATGCAGGTGGTGAAGAGTCGGTATCGGGTATCGACTATTTTTTTGAGTTCCCACGAGGCGTTGAGCGCAGAGGACTGGGAGTGGCTTGATTCCTTGGGGCGCAAGCATGTGGCTCGATTGGAGCCAGTTATTGGGGATCGAGCGTACTTGGCAGCTTTGATCAGTTTATGGGATGTTCGGACAAACACCTTCCATCTCTCGACAGGGGAGATGACAGTTACCTTGGAGGATGTGTATCGAATTCTTCAAATTATGATAGATGGGGTTCCCATTCGGATGACGCCATGAGGCCAGAGGACGACTATACTGAACCAATGTTTTGGACATGGGGAGGACTTGGGTGTGGAGGACGCGGTGCAAAGAGCAAAGGATGATTGTTAGGTGGGTGGGATCTTAGTGCGGTGGTGGTACGAGAGGAGGGTGTTGGGAGTGAGGCATGCACTACTCATGAGCCTCATTTCCAACATGCTGTTGCTAGACTCCTCGGGAGCGAGGTTCCCATGGAACCTACTAGAGGTGGTGTGGCAGTTAGTGGATTGTCCTATGATAGAGCCGATGATCATGAGATGGGGCCAGACACTTTTGGCTCAACTATATGATGAGTTGTATGAGGTCTGCTATCGGAAGCGAAAGGGGATTGGTTGTAGTTACTTGTTGTAGTGCTGGGCCTAGCAGCATATAGCCGTGGAGCAACCACGAGGGCTACCCTGGACTACACGGGTTGACATGGTGGATAGAGACATTGGTTATGGGACTTTATGGTATCGATCTGAGGAGAGGGGTTAGAGTCGACGATTTACGGGAGACGTGGACCATTACATAGATGCATTGGCATGACTGACTCTAGGAGATGTGGTGTGGAGGCCATATCGAGATTGTCTCATATGGTCGGAGGCTGATGAGTGGCTACGGTGGGTCTAGAGGGGGAGGTGGGTCATTGGATGACACGGGACAAAGCATGAATACTTCCATTATCTTTGAGTGACACGACAGCTTGGGGTATGCCAAGGGTTGCCTGGGGAGCCCTTAGTCTATCGACGTCGGAGCGATGAGAGGACTCTAGCTGCGCCAATCCTCAAGCCGCTAGGGGAGGAGGTAGATATAGTACTAGACACTTCGGACGTGGATGATGTCGGAGTTACTATCGAGTACCAGGAGTGGTGGACGCTTCGACGATGGCGAGGTGAGGGGCCATTGGGAGGGGATGAGGCAGCGGTAGGTGGAGAGGGTGCAGAGGCACTAGGAGAGGGTTGGGGAGCTCTTGTTGATGTGGACATGGTGGAGGTGGCAGATGTGGGAGAGGACTTTGGTGAGGAGAAGCAGCCAAAGATGCAGGATGCTCCAAAGCAAGTCGATGCGCCAGAGAAGCCGACACAGTCGATCGTTTTGAGGGATACAAAGGTGGGGTTGCGTGTTGAGGTAGCATGATTGACGGATGTGCTATAGAGGTGAGATGGGGAGCTGGGAGAGGCTTTGCAGGAGAGAGATCTCTTGTGGAATCAGTTTGTAGAGCGAGAGAGCACAGGGGTTGCATCTCACCAGTAGGAGGGTGATATGGATGCTGCACAGGAGAGGGATATCTTGTAGGTGCAGCTAGCACAACACGACGATGTAGTCGCTTACTACCGTGGGCAGGAGGTAGAGTGGAGTCGACGAGAGTCAGATTGGTGGTGATAGGAATCAAATTGGCGACGACATCAGCTAGAGATGGAGGGAGAGATTATCTGCCTTGGTGGGTGAATACTAGAGCCTCTTGGAGGTGGCTCGTTGTATCGGACGAGAGACAGTGGGACATAGCAATTAGCATCATCCCATCGCAGGCGACGAGATGAGGGAGGTGCTAGTGGGTGTGATGCAGGGGCGAGTAGCAGTCACCCTGAGAGGTCCCATAGGACCGATACTGTAGGGGGTAGTTATCGTTGCGTTGATCCTGCGTGATCATGGTGGCCGACGCCCTAGGCTTGGGGTTTTTGAGTTTTTGGATTGTGGTAGCGAGGTCCGAGGACCGGTTCATTATAGCCTATGGGTAATTTTGTTATGATATATATATACAGATGACTCTTTTTGGTGTTTATATATTTTTCATGAGTTATTTGTATGTACATGTTTTTACATTAATGTATGCATATGCAATTATGAATGCGATGGGTCTAATTTGTATGATGTATGCATATAGAATGAATGAAATGAGTTGTTGATGATTTTGTCGATGCACCATAGACTGTACAAGATTTGACCGACTTGCTATATTAATGGGATAACCGTGTGGAATGCGTGTGCATGTGAAAACTTTGTTTTTGTATTTTGTCTATTTTCGGATGGTGATGTACGGAATGAAATGTACCAGTTGTTTGAAAATGTAGTTAAGCTTTTCTGAGATGCAGATATTTTAACTAACTAGCCAAGACTGTACATTTATCTCGTGAGACTTTTGAACAAGGTCTAAATTCGACTTGAATTTAACCAAGTTATTTCACATCCCTATGTGTGCAATTGAGTGCGTTTATGTGTTATTCATCAGGATACCGCCAGTGCCAGATAGGCTATCAACCAAACCTATACTGAGGATCACCTAATTAGCTCCACTAACTCCATTGTTGTATTTAGCAAGATTAATCCACGTGAAAATCTAAGGTACCAGAAGATAGCTCATCCACATGCAAACATTGGTCGACGCACACGCAAAGCTAATGTGACAGACATATCGTCATGCGGGTAGGATACCACCATTGCCAAGTAGGCTGTCAACCAAACTTGTAATGAGGATCACCTAGATGGTTTTTGAATGCTGAGAATTCTAGGGATTCAATTTCAGGTTATTTTCTGGCTGAATGATTTGGGAGACTTGCTCGTCTATATAGTGATGAAAATCACTTTTTATTTTTCTATTTATTTTTCTTTTGTTTTTTTGTGAGCAAGGATTTTGAATAGTGGTGAGAACCACTGTTATTTGATTTTGTATTTTGAGCTTTGTAAGTTTGAACTTGTGAATGGCCTTGATCCTATTGGCCTTGGGGATGACTACGCATCCTGTGCAGGGACGTGTAGTACGAATCCTTATGACTTTGGGAACCAAGGGGATAATGGAGAGTATGAAGTAAGGGCATTGATCTGGTAGGCCTTGGGGATGACTACCCATCCTGGTTAGGGGCAGATAGTATGAATCCTTACAAATTTGAGACCAAAGGTGAATGGAAAGGGTTAGGATGATGGTTTGTTGGAATGCTGTTTGTGAATGGCGTTGATCCTTTTAGGTCTTGGGGATGACTACCCATCCTTGGTAGGGACGTGTAGTACGAATCCTTATAACTTTGGGGACCAACTATGATTGGGATTTGTGGGAGTGGTGAAAACTACTATTTATTATGGTGAATGGATGGGTAAGAGCTCCTCATTTTGTCAATTCTCAGCATTCTAGAACCATTTGCACAGGGGGATGAATAGGCTAATCTTTCACCTATGGTACCCGAGATTGCTTTGTAGGTTTTTCTTGCGTTCACACAACTTAGGAATTATTTTATGTGTGTTAATTTGTGTTGGGATGCTACGTAACAAGGCGTGATCCAAGTAAAACTTTCCCATGTAAAATCTGTTTAACTATGTACAATTTTGGCTAGAAATTTAAAGACAGCTGAATGACGAAAACCCTATATACATTAGGAGACAATTGACGATGCTAAAAAAAAAAATGGCGATGGTGCTATTCTAGATGTATGTGTTTATGAAAATGGATGTGATGTGGAAAATGATGGAATTGCCAAGTGATGACAGTCTATGGTGCGGTTGACTTGTATGACCTAACGAAGTATGCAATGTATGGATGCGATGCCTAATGCAACCTATATTTTTGTATTTTGATTTTTATGAGAATGCATGGAATTGAAATGCAATTGTTTTTGTGATTTTTGATGATTGTATTGTTTTTGTTTATTTTTGAATATTTATTTTGACCAAGCAGTTATGGGAACGCTTGGAGCTTTTGGTGTTTGACCAAAGGGTTTATGGATACCTATGGAGCATTTTGGGGTTGACCAAGCAATTATGATAATCCTTGGAGCTTTTAGAGTTGACCAAGCGATTATGAGAATCCTTGGAGCTTTTGGAGTTGACCAAACGATTATGAGAATCCTTGGAGCTTTTGGAGTTGACCAAGCGATTATGAGAATCCTTGGAGATTTTGGAGTTGACCAAGTGATTATGAGAATCCTTGGAGCTTTTGGCTTGACCAAAGGGTTTATAGATACCTTTGGGGCATTTAGGGTTGACCAAGCGAATATGCAAATCCTTGGAGCTTTTAGCTTGACCAAAGGGTTTATAAATACCTTTGGGGCATTTAGGGTTGACCAAGCGAATATGCAAATCCTTGGAGCTTTTAGCTTGACCAAAGGGTTTATAGATACCTTTGGGGCATTTAGGGTTGACCAAGTGATTATGAAAATCCTTGGAGCTTTTGGCTTGACCAAAGGGTTTATAGATACCTTTGGGGCATTTAGGGTTGACCAAGCAATTATGAAAATCCTTGGAGCTTTTGGAGTTGACCAAGCGATTATGAGAATCCTTGGAGCTTTTGGAGTTGACCAAGCGATTATGAGAATCCTTGGAGATTTTGGATTGACCAAAGGGTTTATAGATACCTTTGGGGCATTTAGGGTTGACCAAGCGAATATGCAAATCCTTCGAGCTTTTAGCTTGACCAAAGGGTTTATAGATACCTTTGGGGCATTTAGGGTTGACCAAGCGAATATGCAAATCCTTGGAGCTTTTAGCTTGACCACAGGGTTTATAGATACCTTTGGGGCATTTAGGGTTGACCAAGCGATTATGAAAATCCTTGGAGCTTTTGGCTTGACCAAAGGGTTTATAGATACCTTTTGGGCATTTAGGGTTGACCAAGCGATTATGAGAATCCTTGGAGCTTTTAGATTTGACCAAGTGATGATGAGAATCCTTGGAGCTTTTAGATGGACTATGGCTTCTCTAGATGTGGAATGGCCTCAAATGACTGATGTTCAAGGGTTTTTTCCTTGATTCCTTCAAGAGAGGCAAGCCGGTATGTTCCAGGTCCTATTCTACTGTCAATGACATAAGGACCTAACCAGTTTGCCATGAACTTGTCCCGTAGATGGGACAAAAAATTAGAATTCTGTTGGTTCTCTTTTAAGACCAAGTCACCAACCTGAAATTCCCTAAGGTGGACTTTCATGTTGTATGCTCTCTTAAGTCGCTCTTGATAGATACACAAATGCTCGAGAGCATTAACGCGTCGTTCGTCAAGTAACGTCAGTTGATCTAACCGGGCCTGTCGCATAGTGTCATCATCGATGAACTCTTGCAGGGAAGGGATTTCCAACTCAAAAGGCATGACTACCTTGGATCCATACACCAATGAAAATGGAGTTGCCCCAGTGGGCGTTCGAATGCTGGTGCGATAAGCCCATAGGGCAAGCGGGATCTAAATGTGCCAGTCCTTATGATTGTCTGTAACTGTCTTTTTAAGAATGGCGACTAGCATTTTTTTTGACGCCTCTGCTTGCCCATTTGCCTACGAATAATAAGGGGTTGAAAAACTGTGCTAAATTTTGTACTTTGTGGTCAAAGCACGCACATCTTTATTCTTGAATGGTGTCCCATTATCTGACAGGATCTTGGATGGAATACCAAAACGACATATGATGTTATGCAAAATAAACTCCGTTGGATGTGTCCCACCGTGATCGCCATTGAAAGCACGAGATTTCAAAATATTGAAAAGAAAACTAATGCGATGTATTCAAAACCCAAAATTAACGCTTAAGGTCCTATAAAGTGAAATACATGAAATAAAAGAAAAGAGACAAATTTAAATGAGATAAAAAGAAGTACAGAAAGCACAACCCTTTTTATTTATACTCTTCCAATTCGGTTACAAAGATGTCTCCTCCCTTTTAAGGGGTAGGAGCGTTAACATAGTTTCAATTACAATCATGGATTTAGTGTTCCTCCTTTCGAGTGCCCACGTGTGAAATGGGTGAGCCAAAGTATTACCATCGCTGGTATTGATAAATATTTAATCCTTACTGCTCCTCCTGTGTTCAAAGAAACAACAAATCGTTAGTAGCACCTGTGTATGATAATGAAACTTGCAAATCTGAAAGAGTATTGTTAATGAATGTAAAATATGAATATAACGATGATTAAAATGAATCCAAATAGACTAAATATTTGACAGAAGCATAATCATGTAACTAGAAAAATACTACAAAAGAAACAGTCACCAAATTCGATACAGATTCGTATTCGTCCTAGGGTCGGACGAGTAAACCTGCAACAATTTTGTACTCGTTTTGGGGTGAGGCAAGTAAACCTGCAATAGTTTGGTACTCGTTTCGGGGAGAGGCGAGTAAACCTGCAATAAAGCAGGGGGTGCCCGAAGGCAAACCACCAGCGGGTTGAAACTTTGTTTTGACACCAATTTGCTTGGGATGAGTCCAAAACCTATTGTGATGTGTTTTCGACTAATTGGTAGGATATGGTGGTCAAAAATTGGGTTTTAGGTCTTGATTTGTGCCTCAAAAATCACCCAATAACCTCCTTTTTGATTAAGAGATTATGGATGTGAAGCACAAATCGTAAGTAAGTAAACTGGCAGCACTTCGTCGCTCAAAAATGCTCCTTCTCTGTATCTCCTTTGGTGAGGAAAACTCACCATTTTATAGACCCCAGTGATCTCTTTGAATTAGCATGCAAAAGTGCTACTTAACATGACTGCTTTTTCAGGGAAGAGAAGACTTCTCCCTGATCAAGGGCTCCATAATCGCTTCATGAATTGTTGTTGCATGCCCAAAAGAACTCACTCGCACTCCCATGCAATGAAGGGAGAGTTAAGTAGCTAATTTGAGTTTTCATGAAAAATCCCACTCTCACTCCCATGCAATGAAGGGAAAGTCAAGTGGCATATCTGAGTTGTCCTAAAAAGCTCACTCTCATTCCCATGCAGTGAATGGAGAGTCAAGTGGCAGATATGAGTTGTCAAAGAACTCACTCGCACCCCTATGCCATGAAAGGAGAGCTAAGTGGCAGTTCTGAGTTGTCATGTGCCGAGGTTTGACTTTTTGTTGGTCAAACTTGGCATTCGTCTCACCCAAGAGCGAGCGCTGGTAATCGTCTCTGGGTGAAACGAGTACCAATCTGCACTCATCCTTGGATGGAGCGAAAAATTAGCAGAGTGCTTAAAAGGTGCCAAATTGATCTCTTAATTTTAAAACTGCTATGTGGGTGGTTAAAACCATTGTTCTAACCTCTAGGGCTGCCCTGGGGGCTGTGTGTGTTAATGCGATCAGTGTTTGCAGTCACATAATCGGATTGGTGCTATTTTGGTGTCTAAAGATGTCCCTTTTTGGAAAGCGCTGCACATCGTGCAGTGCTGAGCAAAAATAGAGAACCAAAGCACTAATGATTAGGATTTCTTAGTAATCTAACCAACTTTGGATGCCCCAAGTATGGAAAGGGCATGCATTCTTGAATCCTTGCTTCTGAAGAGCTAAAGAATTGGATTTCAAGTATTAACCTATTTTGGTGAGGTGTGACTTGAGCTTGGGCATTGATCAATCATGAATAGGCAAAGGGCGCAACCTTTTGTCTGTGGGAACCTTGTGTTCATAATTCATGAATGCCAAGCATTTAATCAATTTGTGATTGTTGCTTGTTTGCTGCCCCAATCAGGAGCGTGATTGTCTTTGTCAATGATTCTTTGAATGCATGCCATTGCCTTGATTGGGTGTGTGTGTGTTGATTGATAACTAAGTGTGACTACCCCCTCAAGCGACGAATCGATGAGGGAATGACCAACATGAGAAAAGCGATGAGTCACTTGACCCAAGATGACTTAAGTGAGGGTGCATTTAGATGTTATTCAGTGAATGCTTGAGCAGTTTCCCAATTTTTTTGATCTGTTTTTGGTGGGTGTGAACCCATTTGGGGATGCCATTTGGGGTTAACATTGGCAAAAATCTGATCTCTCATGGAGCAGTCCAGCCATGGTAGTTTTCTTTGGGAGACAGATAATGACAAGGTAAACCCCGACATTTGTTTTTTGATGCCAAGATATTAAGTACAAGAGCACTTTCGTCCGACAATTTTTAGTGATTTTGTTGTGGTGCATTTTTAAATTTTTTTAATTTTGGTATTCGTTCTGGGGGGGGACGAACTCTATTATGGTACTCGTTCAGGGGTGGGACGAGCGCTCCTCCGAGGAAAAAGCACTCGTTCTAGGCAAGAACGAATACCAGTAAGCAAAAAATATAAATATGCGAAAATGACGGATTTGGCTCATTTGCACTGTTCATCGCGAGCGATTTGGAGCTTTGAGGAGGTGGGAGATTTTCTGATGCGAAGCGCTATCAAATTTTCTAGATACCATGAGTGCACAAATCGGGTCATCAAGTGGCGGAGCCGAATCGAGACCAGTAAGTGAACTATCTCCGTGAGTTGTAATTTGAAAAAATGCAAATTTGTTTTTATTGTGTTTTTCTTTTGTTTAAGACATGGAACCCTAATTAATTAATTAAAAGGTGAATGAATTTGATTTAAAGACCATGAAACAAAATGAAACGTGTATGCAACCTATGGAAACCTAGATGGAAAACCATAGAATAAACCCAAATGAAACTTAGAGTAACACCTTAGGGTAACCACGGTTATAAAAATGTTTTTTTTTTTTTTATAAGTGAATGGTAAAACTTAGGTCGAAACCGTAGGTAAACCATGTCAAATTTTTGTCTGTTTTTAAAATGAAACCCTAGATTTAAAAAAAATGGATGAATTTTTTTGTTTGAATGGTAAACTTAGGTAACACCCGTAGGTAAACCATGTCAAATGTTTGTTGTGTTTGTATAAAATTAAAGATGAAAAAATGATGAATTTTTTTGTTGAAATGGTAAACTTAGGTCGAAACCGTAGGTAAACCATGTTAAATTTTTGTTGGTTTTTATGAAAATGTAGATTAAAATTGAAGAATTTTTTTTTGTTTGAATGGTAAAACTGAGGTTAAAAATCGTAGGTAAACCATGTCAAATTGTTGGTGTTTTTATGAAATGCAAGATGAAAACTTAGATTTAAAATTGATGAATTTTTTTGTTTGAATGGTAAAACTGAGGTTAAAAACCGTAGATAAACCATGTCAAGTTTTTGTTGTTTTTTGTTGTTGGTATGTATGTAAATTGTAACAGATGTGCATGTGAATGAATGATGTTACTGTATATGGATGCATTTTTGTATATGTGATGGTAATTTGATGCATGTTTCTGATGTGTTTATGTTTTGTGATATGCAGGTGGTGAAGAGTCGGTATCGGGTATTGACTATTTTTTTGAGTTCCCGCTAGGCGTTGAGTGCAGAGGACTAGGAGTGGCTTGATGCCTTGGGGCTCAAGCATGTGGCTCGATTGGAGCCAGTTGTTGGGGATCGAGCGTACTTAACAGCTTTGATCAATTTATGGGATGTTCGGATGAACACCTTCCATCTCTCGACAGGGGAGATGACAGTTACCTTGGAGGATGTGTATCGGATTCTTCGAATTATGATAGACGAGGTTCCCATCTGGATGACGCCATGAGGCCAGAGGACGGCTATACTGACCTGATGTTTTGGACATGGGGAGGACTTGGGTGTGGAGGACGCGATGCAAAGAGTAGAGGATGATTGTCAGGTGGGTGGGATCTTAGTGCGGTGGTGGTACGAGAGGAGGGTGTTGGGAGTGAGGCATGCACTACTCATGAGCCTCATTTCCAACATGCTGTTGCTAGACTCCTCGGGGGTGAGGTTCCCATGGAACCTACTAGAGGTGGTGTGGCAGTTAGTGGATTGTCCTATGATAGAGCCGGTGATCATGAGATGGGGCCACACGCTTTTGGCTCAACTATATGATGAGTTGTATGAGGTCCGCTGTCGAAAGCGAAAGGGTATTGGTTGTAGTTACTTGTTGCAGTGCTGGGCCTGGCAGCATATAGCCATGGAGAGACCATGAGGGCTACCCTGGACTACACAAGTTGACATGGTGGATAGAGACATTGGTTATGGGACTTTATGGTATCGATCTGAGGAGCGGGGTCAGAGTCGGTGGTTTACGAGAGATGTGGACCATTACATAGATGCATTGGCATGACTGACTCCAAGAGATGTGGTGTGGAGTCCATATTAGGATTGTATCGTATGGTCAAAGGTTGATGAGTGGCTGCAGAAGGTCCAGAGGGGGAGGTGGGTCATTGGACGACATAGGACAGAGCAGGAATACTTCCATTATCTCTGAGTGACACGATAGTTTGGGGTACACCAAGGGTTTCCTGGGGAACCCTTAGTCTATCGACGCTGGAGAGATGAGAGGACTCTAGCTGCACCAATCCTCAAGCTGCTAGGGGAGGAGGCAGATATAGTACTAGACACTTCGGACGTGGATGATGTCGGAGTTACTGTCGAGTACCAGGAGTGGTGGACACTTCGACGATGGCGAGGTGAGGGGCCATTGGGAGGGGATGAGGTAGCGGTAGGAAGAGAGGGTGCAGAGGCACCAGGAGAGGGTTGGGGAGCTCCTATTGATGTGGACATGGTGGAGGTGGTAGATGTGGGAGAGGAATTTGATGAGGAGAAGCAACCAAAGATGCAGGATGCTCCGAAGCAGGTCGATGTGCAGAGAGGCAGACGCAGTCGGTCGTTTTGAGGGATACAAAGGCAGGGTTGCATGTTGAGGTAGCATGTTTGACGGAGGTGCTACGGAGGTGAGATGGGGAGCTGGGAGAGGCTTTGCAGGAGAGAGATCTCTTATGGAATTAGTTGGCAGAGTGGGAGAGCGTAGGGGCTACATCTTTCCAGCAGGAGGGTGATACGGATGCTACACGGGAGAGGTATCTCTTGTAGGTGCAGCTAGCACAACGCGATGATGTAGTCACTTACTACCGTAGGCGGGAGGCAGAGTGGAGTTGACGGGAGTCAAATTTGTGGTGATAGGAATCAGATTGGTGACGATATCGGCTGGAGATGGAGGGAGAGATTATCTGCCTTGGTGGGCGAATACCAGAGCCTCCTGGAGGTGGCTCGTTGTATCAGATGAGAGACAGTGGGACATAGCAGTTAGCATCATCGCATCACAGGCGACGAGATGAGGGAGGCGCTAGTGGGTGTGATGTAGGGGTGAGCAGTAGTCGCCTTGAGAGGTCTCATAGGACCGATACTACAGGGGGTAGTTATCGTTGCATTGATCTTACGTGATCATGGTGGCCGACGCCCTAGGCTTGGGGTTTTTGAGTTTTTGGATTGTGGTAGCGAGGTCCGAGGACCGGTTCATTGTAGCCTACGGGTAATTTTGTTATGATATATATATATACAGATGACTCTTTTTGGTGTTTATATATTTTTCATGAGTTATTTGTATGTACATGTTTTTACATTAATGTATGCATATGCAATTATGAATGCGATGGGTCTAATTTGTATGATGTATGCATATGGAATGAATGAAATGAGTTGTTGATGATTTTGTCGATGCACCATAGACTGTACAAGATTTGACTGACTTGCTATATTAATGGGATAACTGTGTGGAATGCGTGTGCATGTGAAAACTTTGTTTTTGTATTTTGTCTATTTTCGGATGGTGATGTACGGAATGAAATGTACCAGTTGTTTGAAAATGTAGTTAAGCTTTTTTGAGATGCAGATATTTTAACTAACTAGCCAAGATAGTACATTTATCTCGTGAGACTTTTGAACAAGGTCTAAATCTAACTTGAATTTAACCAAGTTATTTCACATCCCTGTGTGTGCAATTGAGTGCGTTTATGTTTTTATTCATCAGGATACCGCCAGTGCCAGATAGGCTATCAACCAAACCTGTACTGAGGATCACCTAATTAGCTCCACTAACTCCGTTGTTGTATTTAGAAAGATTAATCCACGTGATAATCTAAGGTACCAAAATCTAGCTCATCCACATGCAAACATTGGTCGGCGCACATGCAAAGCTAATGTGACAGACATATCGTCATGCGGGTAGGATACCACCATTGCCAAGTAGGCTGTCAACCAAACTTGTAATGAGGATCACCTAGATGGTTTTCGAATGCTGAGAATTCTAGGGATTCAAGTTCAGGTTATTTGTTGGCTGAATGATTTGGGAGACTTGCTCGTCTATATAGTGATGAAAATCACTTTTTATTTTTCTATTTATTTTTCTTTTGTTTTTTGTGAGCAAGGATTTTGAATAGTGGTGAGAACCACTGTTATTTGATTTTGTATTTTGAGCTTTGTAAGTTTGAACTTGTGAATGGCCTTGATCCTATTGGCCTTGGGGATGACTACGCATCCTATGCAGGGACGTGTAGTACAAATCCTTACGACTTTGGGAACCAAGGGGATAATGGAGAGTATGAAGTAAGGGCATTGATCTGTTAGGCCTTGGGGATGACTACCCATCCTGGTTAGGGGCGGATAGTATGAATCCTTACAAATTTGAGACCAAAGGTGAATGGAAAGGGTTAGGATGATGGTTTGTTGGAATTTTGTTTGTGAATGGCGTTGATCCTTTTAGGTCTTGGGGATGACTACCCATCCTTGGCAGGGACGTGTAGTACGAATCCTTACAACTTTGGGGACCAACTATGATTGGGATTTGTGGGAGTGGTGAAAACCACTATTTATTATGGTGAATGGATGGGTAAGAGCTCATCATTTTGTCAATTCTTAGCATTATAGAACCATTTGCACAGGGGGATGAATAGGCTAATCTTTCACCTATGGTACCCGAGATTGCTTTGTAGGTTTTTCTTGCGTTCACACAACTTAGGAATTATTTTATGTGTGTTAATTTGTGTTGGGATGCTACGTAACAAGGCGTGATCCAAGTAAAACTTTCCCGTGTAAAATTCGTTTAACTATGTACAGTTTTGGCTAGAAATTTAAAGATAGCTGAATGACGAAAACCCTATATACATTAGGAGACAACTGACGATGCTAAAAAAAAAATGGCGATGGTGCTATTCTAGATGTATGCGTTTATGAAAATGGATGTGATGTGGAAAATGATGGAATTGCCAAGTGATGATAGTCTATGGTGCGGTAAAGAGTACTATTAATGAATAGTCTATGATAGTCTATGATAATGAAACTCGCAAATCTAAAAGAGTACTATTAATGAATGTAAAATATGAATATAACGATGATTAAAATGAATCCAAATAGACTAAAAATTTGACAGAAGCGTAATCATGTAACTAGAAAAATACCGCAAAAGAAACAGTCATCAAATTCGATACAGATCCGTATTCGTCCTGGGGTCGGACGAGTAAACCTGTAATAGTTTGGTACTCATTCTAGGGTGAGGCGAGTAAACCTGCAATAGTTTGGTACTCGTTTCAGGGAGAGGCGAGTAAACCTACAATAAAGCAGGGGGTTCCCGAAGGCAAACCACCCACGGGTTGAAACTTTGTTTCGACACCAATTTGCTTGGGATGAGTCCGAAACCTATTGTGATGTGTTGTCGGCTAATTGGTAGGATATGGTGGTCAAAAAATTGGGTTTTAGGTCTTGATTTGTGCCTCCAAAATCACCCAATAACCTCATTTTCGATTAAGAGATTATGGATGTGAAGCACAAATCGTAAGTAAACTGGCAGCACTTCGTCGCTCAAAAATGCTCCTTATCTGTATCTCCTTGGGTGAGGAAAACTCACCATTTTATAGACCCCAGGGGTCTCTTTGAATTAGCATGCAAAAGTGCTACTTAACATGACTGCTTTTTCAGGGAAGAGAATACTTCTCCCTAATCAAGGGCTCCATAACTGCTTCAGTAACTACTGTTGCATGCCCAAAAGAACTCACTCGCACTCCCATGCAATGAATGGAGATTTAAGTAGCTAATTTGAGTTGTCATGAAAAAGCCCACTCTCACTCCCATGCAATGAAGGGAAAGTCAAGTGGCATATCCAAGTTGTCCTAAAAAGCTCACTCTCATTCCCATGCAGTGAATGGAGAGTCAAGTGGCAGATATGAGTTGTCAAAGAACTCACTCGCACCCCTATGCCATGAAAGGAGAGCTAAGTGGTAGTTCTGAGTTGTCATGTGCCAAGGTTTGACTTTTTTTTGGTCAAACCTGGCGTTCGTCTCACCCAAGAGCGAGCGCTGGTAATCGTCTTTGGGTGAAACGAGTACCAATCTACCCTCATCCCTGGGTGGAGCAAAAAAGTAGCAGAGTGCTTAAAAGGTGCCAAATTGATCTCTTACTTTTAAAACTACTGTGTGAGTGGTTAAAACCACCATTCTAACCTCTGGGGATGCCCTAGGGGTTGTGTGTGTTAATGCAATCAGTGTTTGCAGTCACATAATCGGATTGGAGCTATTTTGGTGTCTACACCTTCATCTTATCATCTCCTTCATGAATACTCCTTAGTTTATCCCATATTTCTTTTTCTGTTTTACAACCCATAATTTTTACTAGTTCACTGTCCATTAATCTACACATGATAGCATTCTTTGCTTTTGAGTTATTCTCAAACAATTTCTTATCGACAGCATCGGTTGGAGAAGTGGGTATTGTGTATCCACTATCTATCGAATCCCAAATGTCGTATCCCAAAGCACAAAGATATGTCTGCATCTTGAGTCTCCAAAATGTGTAATTAGTTCCATCCAACACTGGTGCTTTTTTTGATGAGAATCCTTCACCACATGCCATTGTCTCACTTTCAAGATCAACCCTAGCTGATTTAGCCTGACAAGGGAAACTAGATCTTATACCAATTGTTAGTCTCACTATGACATTGAGAGGGGGGGTGAATCAGTTTAGCTCTTAAAAACTTAAATCTTCAATGCTTAATGCTGAAACAATGAAAGCTTAAAACTCAATAAAACAAATATACCAAAATAGCATCACACAACACAAGATGTATCGAGGTTCACCAGTTTTGGCTACTCCTCAAAATTGACTATTTGGACTCCCATCCAAATCCAGCCTTTGAAAATATAAATTTTACAATCAATTTACCAGTACCCACTGGAAGGAGCACCAACCCCTAATTTATCTGCACCAACAGAAAGGAGCACCAACCCCTGATTTATCTGCACCAACAGAAAGGAGCACCAACCCCTGATTTACCAACACCAACTGGAAGGAGCACCAACCCATGATGCCAAGCACCAACTTGGACTTCTGTTCTGAATCTAGATGATTGACATAAAGATGCCCTCACTTTTACAAGACCATGACTAGTCTATTGCTTTCTCAACATTGCCCATTCTTCACCCAACACACACCCTGCTCGCTCTCCTCTTACACTCCATGCAAGATTAAATCTGCCTAAATTTAATCCCGAGCACTTTCACTCAATTTTGGCAGCACTTTCCCTCTGTTTCAACAGCAGTTTAATTCTCCACGCAGACCTCATTTTATAACAAATTTCTGACTCTATTTTTAAATTCCATATTCTTGCATGCAACCCGTAACTGGCCCTATAACTATCGTTCTGACTTCTATTCACCGTTCTTATTTTAGCTACATGATATTTCTTCTGTAATGGCCCCTGTAACTATCGTATAACTTTAGTTAACTGTTCTTAATTTAGCTGCATGATTTTTCTTTGTAACTACCCCTGTAACTGCTATATACCTTCAGTTAACGGTCACATATCTTATTTTGGTTGGGTTCTATTTTTAGCTCGTGCCATGGCGACCTATCATGAAATCATGACACTTTTGCCTCTTTGTCCTCTTCTCGGCTTGTACCCACAAAAACACATGTCACGATATCGCGACACTTTTGCCTCCTTGCTACTTTACTTGGTTCATACCCGTGAAAACACAACATGTCGCGATATCATGACACTTTCGCCTCCTTGCTGCTTTACTTGGTTCATACCCATGAAAACACAACATGTCACGATATCGCGACACTTTTGCCTCCTTGTTGCTTCTGTTTTCTAGTACCTACGAAAAAACATGTCGCGATATCGCGAGACTTTCACCTCTGTACTCTTCTTTTTTACTTTTGTCGCGATATCGTGACACTTCTGCCTTCTTACTTTCTCTCTCCTCCTAGAGTCGCAAAAATGCGACATGTCGTGATATCGCGACACTTTTTCTCCTTTGCTATATCTCTTGCCTTCGGGTCGCGAAAACGTGACATGTCGCGATATCGCGACACCTTTTCATTCTCTTCCTTCCTGCTCTCTTCAAGTCACGAAAATGCGACATGTCACGAAATTGCGACACTTTTCCTTCTCTGCCTTCCTGCTCTCGTCAAGTCACAAAAATGTGACATGTCACAAAATCGTGACACTTTTCCTTCTTTGCCTTCCTGCTCTTTTCAAGTCGCAAAAATGCGACATGTCGCGAAATTGTGACACTTTTCCTTCTCTGCCTTCCTACACTTTTCAAGTCGTGAAAATGCGACATGTCACGAAATCATGACACTTTTCCTTCCATACAATCTCTCTTTGCTTTGGACCACAAAAATGAAACATGTCTTGAAATCGTGACACTTTTTCTTCTATACAATCTCTCTTCGCTTTGGATCGCGAAAATGAAACATGTCGCGAAATCGTGACACCTTTTTCTCTCTCCTCTTTCTCTTTGCTTTGAACCGCAAAAATGAAACATGTCGTGAAATCACGACACCTTTTTCTCTCTCCTCTTTCTCTTCGCTTTGGACTGTGAAAATGAAACATGTCGCAAAATCATGACACTTTTTTCTCTCTCCTCTTTCTCTTTGCTTTGGACCGCAAAAATGAAACATGTCACGAAATCGTGACACCTTTTTCTCTCTCCTCTTTCTCTTCGCTTTGGACCGTGAAAATGAAACATGTCGCAAAATCGTGACACCTTTTTCTCTCTCCTCTTTCTCTTGCAATATGTCACAAAATCGTGACACTTTTTCTACTTGTCTTTTTCTCTTCCAACATGTCGCAAAATCATGACAGTTTTTCTTTCTTGCTCTTTCTCTCCGAACATGTCGCGATATCATGACAGTTTTGCTTTCTTGCTCTTTCTCTCCGAACATGTCGCGATATTGCGACAGTTTTGCTTTCTTGCTTTTTCTCTCCAAACATGTCGTGATATCGCGACAGTTTTGCTTTCTTGCTCTTTCTCTCCAAACATGTCACGATATCATGATAGTTTTCCTTTCTTGCTCAACATGTCGCGATATCGCAATAGTTTTCTTCCTTGTGATTTTATTTTGATTTTTCTCAAATGGGCCACTTCTATATTTTGGAAAATCACTGTACATACTTTGAAGATCCTCTTAACTCCTGTCCACTACATCAACCAATCTGTCTGACTGTGTTGACAACAATGACAATACTGTTGCTGCACCTTGCTCATCACATTCTCCATCTAGAAGGGAGATAGAAACACTTCCTTCTCCCTGAATTCGATAGGTTTGATCATCAGCAATGGTGACCGGTCTACCTTCTCGAGCCTCAATTATTGCAAACTAGGATTTATCGCCAGTCATATGTTTACTAGCACCTGAGTCTATGTACCACACAAAGTCCTTGTGATAGGAATCTATATGTGTCATGAGCACCTTGTGTGCTCTCTCAGAATCCGAACTAGAATCTTCAGCGACAATGTGTCCCTTTTGTTTTTTTTTATTATTATTTGGTTTGCCTTGGCCCTTCTTGTTTCCTTGTTCATTGGGCGGTTTTTTCTTAAACCAACATATTTTGGTTTCATGAGTGTCTTTGTCGCAAATCTTACAATACTGCTTCTTCTTCAGAATTTCTTTGGCTTTACCCTTTTCTTGATTAGAAGAAGAACCTTTCTGTTGATTCCACTTTTTCTTACCACCTTGTCTTTTTGAGAAAATATCATTGTTGGATGCCTCATCTCTTTGGAGTTGATTAGCTTCTTCTTTTTGAAGCATGTTTACCAACTCGACGAAAGTTACTGTCTTGCCTGAAGTGATCAACATTCTATAGGAGTCAGGAAGAGCCCTCAAAATGATAGAGTTCAATACTTGGTCTTCCACTTTCTCTCCTAAGGATTGCAGTTTTGTTTTCAATTCTGCCACTCTGTAGAGGAATATCTCTACTGTTTCTCTTGATTTCATATGTAGAGTATGAAGCTGTGTTTGGAGGTTAAGAATCGTTGATTGATTATTTCCCTCATAGATGGTTTTTAAGGCATCCCATGCAGCCTTACCAGTCGTAGCTTCACTAATATGAGGTTGGATATCATCAGTAATAGCTAGCAAGATCATTAAGGATAGTTTCTTATCCTTCTTATCAAATTTTGTTTGATCTGCTCCAGCTGATTGAGGTCTAGTGACACTTCCATCCACAATTGACCACAAATCTTCTACAATTAAGATAGCTTTCATCTTAGTATTCCAAGCTGAATAATTTGAACCTTTGAGCAATTGGCTCTCAGTGAGATACTTGTCTATCATGGCCATGGTTAAGGATTCAAATTTGATAGGACTAAGATGGTTGTATCTTGCAATATACCATCAAAAGAGTATATGGAAGATGTTTTCAATTTGCCTCTATAAGATATTTAATGGCACATGCCTTAACACCCTTAACAAGGGATGAGAAGTTTGAGGAGATTAAGCCAAACAAGATAGAGCAAAATTAAATGGGATTGGTTGACAGACTTGTGATTGTCCTCTCTAGGATATTTAATGGCACCTGCCTTAACACCCTTCAATAAGGATGAGAAGTTTGAGGAAATTAAGCCAAAAAAAGAGAGGTAATCAAGGTGTGTTTTGAATTTTGACCTTTGGAGGGGGTAAGTAAAATTGACTGCTGTTCAACCCATACAAAGTGTAGCACGTTTTGGAGTGAAATATGGGTTTCTGAAAATGCTTCTGCCAATGTTGTTTTGTGAATGATTTAAGTGCACATAAAAACATCAATGTTAGTGCAAATAATCAAAACAAGAAAAAAACCCACATTTTTTATCACTATAGGTGTCGGGTTCAACCGATAATGCACCTAGTAAAAAGTCAATTTTTTGATAAAGGTGTCGAGTACAATCGAAACTGCACCTTTCTTACTGTTTGAAGAATCCCCCCTTGTTCTTTACAATTTTGCAAATAATAGAAGCAAAATAATGACTTCTATCCCCCCTTAATGTTTTACAAAATTGAATAATTTTTGAGCACTCCTTTCAAGACAAGTTGACACACGACCCACGTTTGAAAGGCTTCCAGAACTAGTCGACACACGACCCAATTTTTGTCTTCAAAAATTTCACATGTAGGAGCAAGAAAAATGGTTTTGAATCTCAAGTTTTGACAACAAAAATAATGTTGCTATTTTATGTTTTTATGTCCCCTTTGTTGAAGGAGAACAAAAGCAATTTTTTAGTTGTTTTTGAAAAATTTGAGATGACCTTTGATGATCCCTAAATCATGAAAGGATTTGTATGTTTGCAATAGAAAGTTTTGAGTTCTATGTCTTATATCTCCACAAAACTGAAGAAAACATGAAGTTCTTTTTTTTTAATATATTGCAATGTGGAATTGTTGAAGGAGGTTTTGTGAAAAAAGATTGCCAAAAAAGAGGTTCCTAGTGCCTTATGGTTTTAGTGTTTGAGCAAAAGACATCAACGGTTTAGGAACTTTGAAAGGCTAATTTTAATGTGATGTAGAATCCTAGGTTTCAAAAAACAAAAAAATACTATGTTTGCAAAAAAATCGATAATTTTAGAAAAAAATGGAAAAAAAATAATCCAATTTGGTTAAAAATTGGACATTTTATGCCAATTTAATAAAAAAATTATAGAAAAAATAAAATAAAAAAATTTAAATTTGCTTATGAAACTATAGAAAATAAAAAAAATAATGTCGCATAAAAACCTTGTTTTCTTGCTGAGCGGGGGTTTGATCCAGGGTCTCGACTATACAAGCAGAAAGCCCTAGCTAGCCATGCACTGGTGCTATTTGAAACACCTTCTCCTCTGCTCCTTATGAAACCACTAGGTAGATCCCCTCAAAAAACAATTTCTGCCTGGGGATTCGATCGGATGAAACCGTTGATGATTTTTGCAAAATGCTCCTTAAGGGATTCAGTCCCTTGATGTGGCCGCTGCAAACATTGTCGATTGGCTATCTAGCCAATTGATCTATGCATCCCAACGAGAAGGGAAAGCTAAAGAAAAGATTTTCCCTTCGTCGGTGGTGTGGGCAAAAAGAAAATGGGAATTATCCCACATTGCTCGTGCAAAAGCCGCGTATAAGGTTTAAAAGGGCTTGGAAGACCATTTTTTGTTGACTGCCTTCGGGCAATCAACATAGACCATATTTTTGCCACACAACTACAAGTCAGCACTGCTCCATAGGACGTCAGCACAGTGCCAGCTCAAATCGCCTCATCAATTGCCAGTGCAGATCACCAGCTCGGATGTTCCAGCTCAGTCCATGTCAATCACCAGCTCAGTCCACGTCAATCGCCAGCTCAAATTTGCCAGCTCAGAAATGCCAGTTCCTGCCAGGGAATTTCCATGTGGCAGGCGAAGATTGGTCGAAGTGTGTGGCGGGCAGAGATTAGGGATTGAGACGTCAGATCATGATTGATGGTCGTTGGTCTTTAGGAGGTCGACTATGGTTGCTGGAGTTGGTCGATAGGCGACCTGTGTAGCTCCCGTGGGTCGGTCAGAGTGAGCTTTCGATGGTGGGGCAGCCTGAGCAGACTCACGTCGATTGACTGCATGGAATCATGTCAGTTGGCCAGATGTGGGGTCAGCTACGACGTGGACCAGATAAGCTTAGTTCGACCAAATGGTCAAATCAATAGCTGATGGGTGCACGAATAAAAGGAAGAAGCGAGCATAACAAAGTTGGAAATTTGATGCAGAAGAATGCTCCTCGTGATGTGATCAAGTTCTAGAAAGGTGGAACAAGCAGGGCTCGTGTTAATCCACCTAGCTCTGATACCACTGATGATAGATGATTGATATACAAACAATATAATTGAAATAATATCAAATTAACATTAGATTTTAACATTAGACATTACAAATATATAAAGCAAATCAAACTAATCTAATGTCTATCAAACTAATCTAACGTCTATCTCGCTAACCAACTAAGGTAGGAGAGACATGTAGCTAACCACTAACCTAGGTAGAGAGTTCTAACTAAACCACTAACCTAAATATCTGACTTAGGATATTTAGGTATTTACCTAGATTAACCAGTAGACAAAATATCTCATGGTAATTAGTAGAAAAATAAATGTAATAACCTACGTAGTGTAATGCAATACACTACCTTATTTTACCCTAACAATTTCTACTATTTTTGATCTTGAAATAGAATAGATGGATGTAAAGATAACATTTCTACATGGTGAACTTGATGAAGACATATATATGTCACAACCAAAATGCTTTAGGGTAAAAGATAAGGAGGACTTAGTATGCAAGTTTAAAAAGTCTCTTTACGACTTGAAGCAATCTCCAAGAATGTGGAACCAAAAATTTAATAGGTTTGTTTTGAAACTTGGGCTTGAAAAAAATAAAGCGATTGCGTGTGTGTATTTTAAACAAGAAGGTGAAAATTTTGTAATAATTGTTTTGTATGTGGATGACATGTTAAATGGTAACAATAAGGAGATAATAAAGTTACTAAAATCTTAGTTATCTTCTGAATTTGAGATGAGGGATTTGGGTGCTACAAAATTTATTTTGGGTATGAAAATAATAAGGGATCGTGCAAATAGAAAGTTGTGGTTAAATCAAAGAGAATATATTAATTTGATACTATAGAGGTTTAGGATGCATGATTGTAAACCAATATGTACTCCATATCCTATTGGTCAAAAGTTATTTGTTGAAAAATGTCCTAAAACAGACAAGGAAATTGAAAAAATATATCATGTTCCTTATGCTAGTGTTGTTGGTAGTCTTATGTATGCAATGGTTTGTACTAGACCTGATATTGCACATGCAATGGGAGTAGTTAGTAGATATATGTCTAATCCAAGAAAGAAATATTGGAATGTTGTGAAGAGGAAATTTTGATACTTGCGTGGAACTTGAGACTATGTTATCTGTTACCAAGTAAAATATGGAGATATTAATATTGTAAATCTATAAGATTTTGTGGATGTTGACTAGGCTAGATTTCTAGACAAGAGAAGATCCATGAGTGCTTATGTGTTCAGACAATTGGAAGGGTAGTAAGTTGGATGAGTAAAAAGCAATTAATGGTTGCTTTGTCCACAACAGAGGTAGAGTACATTGTAGCAATTCATACATGTAAAGTAGTGTAGCTACAAAGGTTGTGTTGAAAATTTGGTCTTAAGTAGAAGGCTATGGTAATTGATAATAATAGTTAGAGTGCAATATATTTTGTCAACAATCCTAGTTTTCACGATCGGTCAAAACATATTAATATCAAGTACTATTTTGTAAGAGAGATGGTTGAAGGCAATTGGGTAATGCTAGACAAACTTGATACAGAGAATAATGTTGTTGATTCATTAACAAAGGCTGTAACTGCTAAAAAATTGTCTTGGTGTAGAAGATCTATGGGTATGGTTACCCTTGATAGTTGACAATGGTAGTTTTTGGCCCCTATGGAAAGTATTCAACAAGTGGGAGAATGTTAGAAATATGTTTAATATTTTCCATGTTATTCTAGTGAGGTTAAGTCTAAAAAGTACTGGACACTCTCCATGTATCCTTGTTGGGGTTTAGGTCCAGGACAGACCCCGAGCAGGGGTTCGGGGGTGGTAACCCTCAAAAAATGAGGGTTCAAAGGTGATAGCCCTCGGTGGAAGTTTTCGGGTTTCTTAAGCTATTTTTAGACCCATATGAGCTATTTAAGATTAAATATTTGAATCTATGGTTTTTTGCCCATGGTATTGTAAAAGTTGTTCTTGTGTTGTTATTTAATTGCACTTGCATCAGGGTTTGAAGAGATATGAACATTATTGTATTGGAGACGGTTAAGTTTATACAATAAGGAGATAAAAACTATGTTGGGTTTTTTCTTGTAAGGTTTTCCAAGTGAAATATTGTGTTATGTGTGTATCTGTTATCTTATTTTTTCTTTTGATTCTATATTTATTGTTTTTTAGATTTAGTTTATTAGGGCTTTTTGCTCTTCAAAAATATGCAAACAAATGAAATGAAACAGAGTATGGATGGAATATGATTCACTCATAGTAATAAACATAATTTTGAGAAAAGCAAAGGCTCCTTGGAAGATATAAGAGATATTTGTGGAAATTCAAGATCTTGTTAAAGAGTTTGACGAAATTAGGTTTACACATACATTAAGGAAAGAAAATAACTATTCAAATAATGATTAAGATTTAATTTAATGTTTTTAATTTGTGATATCTACTTTATTTCATAACACTAATGTGTTTTTATGTAAACTAGATATTATAAATTTTGGGATTGCAGTTGTGTTTTAGGAAGGAAACTAGCAATCAAGATTTGGTACAACGAATTATGATAGTGCAATGCATAGATAGATGAGATAAAGTTTTGGTATTGTGAAGGTTCCTATAGAAAATATGAACGATGCTGAATTATAGAATATTTGTATTCACACTAAAATTGAAAAGACCTAGAAAATGAAAATCAAGAATTCAAACATTTTATTTAAAATGATGTAGGTTTCTAGCTATAACATCTCAATTGAGATGAGAAGTAAATCTATTTTTAAATTCTCAAGATATAAAGAAGAGAGTAATTTGTCAAGGGTAGGGGACTTGAGTACAACCCCTTGTTATCGAGTAATTTTTTTTTTACTTATTTATTTATTAAAAATGTAATATAAAACTTCTTAAAGTTGTAACTAGTTGAGATTGTCATTTGATTTATAATTAATAATTTTTTTATTAAAATGGAAACATAAAAGGGTCACTCACACCCACCTTGTAGTTTGAACTTGGATATTTTTGACAAGAACCCAAATACATACCAATTTGGGATGATGAATAACTAATATTAGTCATAACACAAAAATTTAAAGAATTTAAATAAAATATCAAATAATAAGAAACTATGTAAAGTTACGAGAACATATAAGTTCAAAAATCAAAACTAATATTAACCATAACACAAATAAGTTCAATAATCAAAACTAATATTAGTATTTACACAAAAATTTAAATTTTTACATAAGAAACTATGTAGAGTCAAAGAGAACATATAAGTCTAAGAATAAAATTTATGATGTATGACTTAATTAATTGGTTGCGAATATAATTTTGAATGTACAAATTATATATTCAATTCCATAATGCTTTTTAAAAGTTTTATTAAAGTTAAAGAAAACTCATAAAATGAGTTGTATAAAATTTATATGTTTTTTTATTTTATTTTTGGATTTGGTTAGTGTGAGAAAACCTACGATCGACTAGGGTTGAGCATTCCCATCCTAGCCATACCCTTCAGAAGGTTGAGAGCTAAAATTATTAATTGAGGATTAACACACAACCACATACACGTCACAATTTGAATCTTGGACCTCCCAAAGAAGAGCTAAACCTAGATATGTTGCACTGTCCCCTTTGAGATTAAATGTTTTTATTTATATTATATTGCACTGTCATCTTGTTTTTATGGTATTTAAAGTAACCATGATTATAAAACTAATGTTAAATTTACTTAAAAATATTATTTAAAAAAATAAAATCAATTGTTGTGTGAGGAGGGTCGTTACATATATAAAAAATTAATAGAAGATAAAATGAAATGATTTCCAAGATAAAGAACAAATCTATAATGAATAATGTGATGTGTGATATAGGTGATCTTGTCATAGTATATATATTTTTATAATAGAAGCCATGTTCACACAAAGTAATTTGGTTGTGACACTAATCATTTGTAGGTGGAAACAAAGGATGTTAGTTGTGACACTAATTATCTACCGGTTGATATACATGATTTCAGGTATGACACTAGTGATTTATATATTGTTCAAGAAAATAGCACTAGAGCAGAGGACATGTACATCACTAATGTTATACAACCTGATCACAACCATATTCACAATGAGCAAATAGGAAGTAAACTCTAGGTTGATATTACAACTACCTTCATAACGAAACAAGTGTACATATTTCCATAACTTCAAAAATTCATAAAAAAACTTTGGAACACTCTCAAAGGTACTTTTATGGAATGGAACCAAATCAAAGAAATATTTTATAAAATTTATAAAGAAAACCAAGCCTTGTGCATATTCACATTGATTCTTTCTTCAAGATTCAAGGGCGGTTATTCCATTATTTGCTCTCTAAAATAATGTAATAAGGGGGGATGTTAGGGTATACTTTAATATTTTTTTATAAAGTACTTGATACTATATATCCTCTATATTTTTTATTTCAAGGTGTTGGCAGTTTTGCACCATGCCACATTGAAGTTTTGATAAAATTTTGTAGAAGAATTTATGATTGTAAAAGCAACATATATATTAATTTATGATGTAGTATTTTTGGCTTGTATGATGGGATACAGTGTTTCATGTTAATTTGCTTTCATTTTTATAAATTTTTTTCTTAATGAGTGTTGCAAGTCAAATTGTTCATAAAGAATCCATAGAGGTCACCCGATGGCGGTAATGAAAGCACTGCATTGAAGTTCAAAATTTATAGGGGATTATGGTAGCCCTTTCACTTGAACGAAGAGAGAAAATCCAACATCCTCCCTCGAAGCAAAATGTTTCTTTAAAAATTTGGGATATTGAGTAAGAAGAAAGGTAAAGTCGTATTTTCCTTTAACTTAGGGTGACTGACGCGTTTGCATCATTTTGGGGTGAATGTAATATTAAAAAAAAAATAAGTCGAAAGAAAATAAGTTAAAGTTTAGGCAAAATGATTTCACCCCAAATATGATGTGAAATTCCCTTTCGCCTCACTAAGGGGTGAAAGGGCATTGAAGTGAGCGTGCCCAAAGTTGAAGTGAGCACACCCGAATTTGGAATGAAAAGTCAAATCAGTGAAGGTGCGTTCACGCCAAATTTGGGGTGAAAGCATTGTTCACCCCACTTTGGGGCAAATGTTATTTAAAGTGGAAGCATTGACAAGTCAAGGATTCTTTCACCCCATGTGAGGGGTAAAAATCCCATTCGCCTCTCCTTGGGGTGAAAGCATATCAAAGGAAGAGTTTGGGTGAAGCTAAAGGAAGGTGACCAACACTAAAGCAACATTGAAAATTCAACTATGCTTTCACCCCATGTGAGGGGTGAAAGTCCCATTCACCCCTCCTTAGGGAAAATTTGCATGAAGACAACCTCACCCATTCAATTTATTTATATTTTTTCTTCAAATAAATATTTAAATAGGGATAGCATCGAAGAATCGAAGTTACGTTTGCTGAAGGGGAAGAGCAACAATGCCTTTCACATTTTTTGGGGGTGAACATATGTTTTAGGACGTAATGTGTCCTGTGTGAAGCACTTCCACCAGGGAGGAAATGCAAATTTCCCAGTCATATTTTTCAATGGTGAAGCGTCGAATGTAAAATCATAAGGGTACAGGGAAATTTTACTCAAATTTTCTCCAAGAAGGTGAATACAATATTGAATTCAGGAAGAAGATGCCCATGGATCACAATGGCATAAGTATTAAAAGAGGAATCTTGGATAAGGAAGTAATAATAAGAATTTAAAAACAACGCTTTCACTCATGGCTCTGTTTTGAGTGAATTCAAGTTCAAGCATCAATGTAATTTTCTCAAAAATGCTCAAAATAGGTGGATGAAAAGCATTTAATGATTAGAGCAAGAAGTAGCTAAATTGTGAGTTTCAAGGTAAAAGACCTACTATTTTTAAATCACCAAATGATTTTTATGAGTTCCAAAACATTTTGAACAAAAGTAAATTTTTGAGGAATGATGAAGACTCCATGTCAACGATCAGGTTTGTAATTTTTCATGCACTACAACTAGGCTATGCTAATTTCCTGGAGATTTTCCCCTTAAAAATTGGATCACTGCCTCAAGAGAAATATTTTCAAAGACTTAAAGGAGAAATTGTCTCATCAAGGTCCCTAATCTATGAACATTTTGTCTTCACGTGCATTTAATGAAATAGGCAAAATCCTCTATAAATACTAATCAATTTTCATTGTAAAAGAGAATATAGAAATTCTACATAAAATATTTTCAAGTTCTCTACGTAAATAGAAGAAGTGGTGGCTTCTAATTTTGCAAGTAGTTTCTATGTGTGATTCCTTTCTCTTTATGCATTTCTATTTAATATTCATATTTATTTTCTGCTGTTAAGTTTGAATCATGCACCTGGATTTGGGCATTTTTGATGTATGTGTGAATACTGGAATGCAATACTGGAAGTTGCCTCCGAAATACTGTAAGTATATTCTGTGGCTCTCCTTTCTATTTTATGTTTCTATAACACTTGGTTGAATTATTTCTGCTACTATGTCCCCAATCCTACACCTTTGGCTTATGGCCATATTTCCCATTTATTTCGGTTATTTTATATTTCTTTCTCACAAATATAGCCTTAAATCAATGTAGGATTTAGTAAGGGAGCCAACCCTCTTTGGATATTGGCATGGAGGACATATCTTTCCTTCGGCCTTTCAATGTTGGCCATGTCTAGGGTGCACAAATGCATATTTATATAATTAGGTAGATATTTGACCAATAGTTTTTGGTATGCCTGATGGGGCTTTGAAAGTTCCACTTTTAACAATATTGAGGTTTGATGTTCACCTTCACCTTAAACATCATCCATAACATCCTCACAAATAGCCGGTGTGTTCTCTGTTCCTTCAAGCCTATATAGTATTTCTACTAGTGTTCCATTGCCTCAACCCCACACACTAATCTATATGGATCAGAACCCACCATAGTAGCCATAGCCACCAAGGCAATTTCCAACATGGAATAGCTTAGGAGCTTTGAATCTATAAGCACAAAATCTATCTCCCCAAGTAGCTTTAAAGGCTTTGCCTACCTATGACGGAACTGGTAAAACTACTTATGAGCATATTCAAGATGTGGCTTCCTTGGAAACAATCCATGGTATCATGGATGAAGACATTATGGTAAGGTTATTGGTGTTATCACTTAGAGGAAATTTGTTATACTGGTACCAATCGTTGCTGCCCACCACTATCACCACATGGGACTAGTTGGAAGAATTGCTAATAAATAATTTTCATGGGAAAGTTGATCCATTCTCCTTGTTGCATCAATTTACAATGATACAACGACATCCACAGAAGGAGATAGTGGACTTCAATATCATATTCGCTCAAAGATGGTAAAGATTTCCTTATGGTCTTGGGTCCACCTATGAGCAAGCTACATATTATTATATCAAATCCTTCAACTCTGATATTGGTATGGATGTCCAACAAGCTAATGTAAATATGTTTCTAGATTTGTACATGTAGGCACAAAAGGCCAAAGTGGACTTGATCACCATAGGCAAGCTTCCTCCAAAAGTCACTATGCCTATCCTTCCCGATCTTCCATAACATTTGTATTCAAGTGCATTTTTGCAACCCATGCCTTCTATGTACCCAGTTACCTCATGGAGCTCGAGTCCACCTCAAGCCACTATGATTCTTATCCCACAACTTCCTCCTCCAAGATTTCCACAGTTACCTACACTAGTAACACCATAGTTTCTAGCATCCATTCCTTTCCCAGTATTACTAGTGTTATTTGTTCCACTATCATTGCCTACCCCATCAGTACCTCTACCTTTATCGACACCTCTTGCACCTTTGAATCTTGATCCTTACATGAAGCTATTACAAGAGGTGCAATCTATTAATTCGGATGTAAGGATGATGTCAAATGAAATCACCACAGTAAGAAAGAAACAAGTGAAAGCTAATTTTTGGTCAAGGAGATTTCAAACACCAGTGATTACCAAGGAGAAAGCAACCACTAGCAAGGACCCTGATAGGAACACAACTTTGTTGACAAATGAAGAAACCAATACATCAAAGAGAGCATACTGGTGCTCCACCTGTAACGATCCTCATGGAGAAGACACGTGTATGGTGCATTTTAACTATGTACAGATGTTAGCAGAAAGTTCTATTGGTGAGCAAGTTAATATGATAATGGATACCGATCATAATTTGATGGTCCCATATTTGGAGCAAGTTTTAGTTCTTACGAGGATAAAAAAGAAGTCGATGACTGTAGATCCAATGAACATGGAACCTTTGAAAGTCCTTGCTGAGTAAAAGGTATAGAATGAAAAAGTGCAACCATGAGTGAAAGCACTTGAGGTGACAATGAAGTGACAAGATTGTCTTATTGAAGTATCTATTATCCAAGCAGACTCAAGAGAAGACGAAGGCATCAAATTTACAACCTGTAGTTACTCAAGTGCAAATGGAAGCGAAAGAGCAAGCCAAAGAATACCTCAAGTACACATCATTGACAAAGATATAAGGGGTGGAGGCTACTCAAAAATATCAAAATAAGTAAGAGCAGCTGGTAGAAGAAAAATTTCCTATAAAGAAGTTAGAGTGAAGTTCATGGTATTTGATTTTAATACTAAGTACAACATGTTATTGGATAGACCTTAGATCAATAAAATCATATCCATAGCTTCTACTACTCTCCAAGTTGTTAAATTTTCTTCTAATGATGAAGTGTTTACTATAGAACGAGATTTACATCCTTGAGGACCTTGTCCTCCAAATCATTAAATTTATTTTATTCATTTCATGGATGAAATATATAAAGTTTCAATTTTAAACATGAATAGTAGTGGACCATTAGAAGGAAGTTGTACAAAGTGCATCCTAAATTTCATTCACAATATTCCCAAGATGAGTACAAATTAGAATATGATCAATCTGACATGGATATTATTACTCCCTTCTCTCAAGATGTTGGAAAGTTATAATTGTTGTTGAAGCCTAGGAAAATAGATGACCTTATATTTTTCTATCAATATATATTTTTCCTCAAAAAAGTCATAATTTTATTTTAAGCAAATATGAAATTACATTCTTCATATGGCTCTTTGAAATTTCTTCAAATTTTCAATAGTGACCTAAGTGGCACATACATCAAAACTAGCTATCTATGTCATGCTAAGTTCTATCCTTAGACAACTTCCTAATTTGTCAACAAATATCATTTAAATCATTAACTTTTAAGTTTTTTGAAACAATTACTTTATGTTCTTGCTTTAACTAGAGTGAATTAGTCACCATAAAATAGAGATATGGACCAAATGTAGTGCATTTCACTCATTGAATTCTTGTACTAAATTTTAGAGTATATTACATTATTGGATACATGCTAATATATCACCTTGGGTACATAACTAGAGTAGGAGTTTACTTTAGAGTAAAGTTAAGTAGTTACCTTAAACAATGTAATAAATGTACAAGTGTTAGAATGTGCAATGATGTAAATGTGCATGTAGTCCACATGCACATGAGTCATAGGATAGATTCAAAGGTAGAGTAAGGGCCAAGGAACTTAAATTCCTATATATAGGTCTTATAGTGAGTGAAATGAGGGAGAGTAGAGAATATAGAGAGTGCATAGTATATATTAGTAGAGGAGTACAATATTGTTTCTTAAAATAGTTTATGGAGTGTTCATGTCCTCCATTATACTACATTGTACTATTTTCATAATCTTTCATTAATGGCATATTTCTAAGTAATTACAAAATTTTATCTCTTTGTTTTCCCATAGATTATAGTTCTATTATCATACAATCATCTTAGATTATTTATCTTACATTTTGTGGTTGCATTTTCTATATCATATACTCATCAAAAGCTAAGAGTGGTATCAGAGCACGCTATAAATAGGAAGAACCGCAAGTGAGATTGAAATGAATCTAGAAATCTCATTTTTAGAAATTTTTAGATTGCATTTGACTAGAGTCTTTCCATGGTATTGTAGAAAAACTTGTGAAGACTAGGACTCAACATTAATTCCACTAGATTATCAAATCAACTAGTGAATATTGATCATCTCTAGATTTAGAATTTCTTTCATTACAGTCTTAATACTTTGTTGCAGGAAAAGGATATTCAAAGAAAGTTGGGAAGCTTCCTACATAGATCTAGGAAGAATATATTCTTTAGAATCAATCCAACACCAGAAGTAACAAACAAAAGATCAAATATTTGGAGGCCTGAATAAAAGATTCCATTTCTAGAGATTACAGACCTATAGAGGGTAGAAGAAGTAAAGGCCATATGAGCCTTGTTACAAATTCAAGGAAGAATAGACTCTAGATAAGAGTCCAGAAGAATATTGGATGTTGGTGATCTCCATTGAAGACTACAAATAGTAGATTGAAAAGACTCCAAAAAATATTCCAGGAGAATATTAGAGGTTTGTGATATCCATTGAAGATTGAAAATCAAGGAGGGGGTCCTAGAAAGTATACCCTATTTAAGGAGGAAGAGACTCAAGGAAAAGAGTCTTGAAATTGAAGATATCCATTTAAAGTTGAAGAGACCCATAGAAGATCCCATTGAATAACTTCTAGTTTTGTAATAGATAGCGAAGGACTAGAAAAATTCCTATTTCTAAAGTAATAGATTTCAAAGATCAAAGAGGGAGATCTCATTGTCAAACTTCCATAGTATAAGGTTGAATACAATTTCTCATTGAGAAGATCAGAGAGTTGCAAGAGTAAAGATCCTAGAAGAGGTCACAAGGAGAAATGAGGAGAAGGCTTGGAAAGCCTTATTGAGGGAGATTTGAAGAAGGCCATTGAAGAATTTCCTAGAATAACTCATTGGAAAAATTTACCACCAAGGAGAAGTTCTTGACTAAGTAATATTTTGGGACAATTATCGCCATCTAGCAACAAGCCCAAACAGAGATAGATTTGGTAAGGAGTTTGCCAAATTTTGAAGGAGATTGGTGAATTCCTCAAGACTTTTAGATTCTTGAGAAGAAGTCCTATATTGAAGTCAAAATTCAACAAGGAGGTTCAGGGAGAAAGGAGATAGAAGGAGCTACCAAATTCAAGATATTTGAAGATTACCTTTGAAGGTTGGAAGGCTCATTCAGAGAAAGGAGATCAACTGGTTTCTATAGCAGAAAACTAAAGGGTTCTTGAAGGAAAATCTTAGCTACAATTTGGAGTTCCCTACCAAATTTTTGAGATTCAAGGATAACATTTCAGTGAAATAATTGACTACAAAAGGGTAGAAATAAGGTGAATCTAATCACCTTGAAATCCTTCATATATAAAGATATTTAAGGTAAGAAACTTGGGTGTAAAAAGTTTCATTAGTTGAACTTTAGATTTTTGGTTCATTATTAAGAAAATTTAAGCACCATATTAGAGTTTAAAAGTTGCAAGGAGAAGGTTGCATATTAAAGTCTTCAAAGGAGTGCAAAAGGTAGTTTCTTATAAAGATAAAAACTGCACATCAAAAGAGGATTTAGATATATTTTAAAAGAAATAAAAATATCATCTTCCTATTATCTAAGTTGAAAAAAAAAGACTACATTAAGTTTGCATAGATTATAGTGCATATTTCAAGTTACTTTGAGAGTTCATTTACAAGAGTAATAAGGGAAGATTATTATTGCACTATATTAGTTATTCAAAGTGCACTAAGGATTTTAGTTAAAGTGAAAATTAGTGCAAAATTTAAACCTCTTAAAGGCATATTAGTTGCATTATTAAGAGCTTGGATTCATTGTTACTAAATTATTCAAGCAAAGGAGTTAGATGTTAGTGTTGTCTAGTAAGGAAGGCAACAATACATTATTATTTGCTCTCAAGGATTAGAGAAAAAAACTGCCATATCTAAGAAGCAGGGAAAGATTCAACAAGAATAATTGAGGAGATTTATAACTTATGTGAAAATTAAAGTACTCCATCCTATCTATTGCAAAGGTGTTTACATTACATTGGCACCAATTTTGTCCTTTCAAAATCAGCAAAGAAGTACAATAATAAGAGTGTTTCAAAGACACTACAACTAGCAGCATAGGTACAATCTTCGAGTGACCCATTATCAAAGTTTGAAGAGAAAAATTCAAGCAAGAGAAAATATCCAATGAAGAGATCACACATATGGATTTCAAGGTGTCTAAAGACACCATATTTAACACTACATCTAGTGTCTATGATAACATCAACCTACAACACAATATATCCACGTAAAGGAGCTATCATCTATTGCATAGCACAAGGTATCTACATAAATAGGTTATCATAGCACAAGGTATCCATGTAAATGATAGCATAAACTATCTACATGGTGAGGATATCATATAAATACTTATGCTATAATCCATTACACACTACAAAGATAACACTAAGGATAACATATTGAAAGCATAAAAAGATAAGGTACAAGGTGAAAATAAAGGTGCAATACCCAAGATATAGCTTGGAAGAATTGCCTACCAAGAGGAAGCACCTAAATATACCATTGGAGCCCTGTAGAACCTCCATTGCAATTCCCTATAATCATCACAACTAGAGCCAACCTTGAGATAGAACAACTTGCACTCGTTGGCAGGAAATAGAAAGCGATGATTGAAAAAATTGCACCCATTTGCAATAATTAATAAGGGTTAAAGAGATGTTAAATTCCTATCTACATGCAAGAAGGAGGAGTGAAACTTGTCATCACAATCCAAGGTATCTTGTTCCACTTGGAAAAATAATAGAAGGCGCTTGATATTATTTCTAATGTCTATGCAAGGAGAAAATGCTCAGAATAAAGTAATGCTCATCTTGGAAGTGTTAAGAGGTATATTTTAAATATTGAAGGGATAGTAATCATTTCGATCTAAGTAATAGTATTGAAATCCAAAAATATAATACTCATAGAGACTATAACATCTATTCACCACCTACATGCCTGAGTAATGATTGCACCAAGTGGAAAAAGCATCAAGAAGGTATAATAATGTGCCAAGTGTATTACATCCCAAGAAGGGATGTAAGAATATTAATAGGTAGTTGAAAGACACACTATAGACACATAGAGCGGTGAAAATTAGAAAGAACATAGATTAAGGTCTATCAATAAGGTCAAAGCATACCTAAGAAGGGAGAGAAGAAGCATATCTCTAGCAAAACTTGAGCGTAGTGGTCAAAGAGCATTAAAGGCAGTAAGAGATCATTGTAGAAGAGCATAATTCAAAGACTAGAATTGAATGCTCATATCAGAAGAATAATTTCTAGCTCCCAAAGATAGTGTGTCAAAGTCTAGACCAACACCAATCAACTCTCAAAATTTAATAGAAAGGAAGAGCTCAAATTAAGCATTCACGAGTCCACAAAAAGAGAATTCAAGGTACACTGTCAAGGCTTGAAATGAGGAGTCAAAGATGCTTTAAAGAGGACATTTATTAACTAGAAATATTATTGTCATAAGCCACAAAGATGCAACACCCACCTTGGATATAGAAAGTAAAGCATTACAAAGGTATACTTTCAGCTTAGATGAATGTTTGCTTTCTTTAAGGAGTGATAAGGGATAATATATAAGGTTGAAATTATTATCATTTAAGATAGAAGCAAAATCAACCTTAGTAAAATTGAAAGAAAATTAAAAGAAGTTTATATCCTTAAATAGTATTTCAAAACACATTAGTTGAAATACAAGCATGATAATATTTTTAATTAATATCATAGGAGATATTAGGGTTTCTACTTGATAAACCAAATTATTATTATTGAAGAACACAAGCTTATACTGAGAGGGGGGTGAACAGTATAAGACCACTTTTTAATTTTCTTTCCCAATCAATATTATGCAATGTATAGATAGCAATATCAAAAGTAATAATCAAAGCAATGCACAAATCACTACACACAATAGAGACACCAATTTTATGTGGTTCACCCAATGTGGGCTACTCGACGGAGAAAATATTTCACTAAAATTTTCTCAGTCAATATCTTGGGAATCCCTTTCCTATTATAATGTTTATGGACCTATGTCCACAGGATACATGAATACTCTAATCAAGTTTATGGATTTCTATCCATAGGAGAACTATTTCTCCTTAGCTCTGACTGGTGATCTTCTAGAAGAACTGCTGCCCCCACTACACTGGCTAATGGATCTCTATCCACTGAAGACACCTATCCTCACTACCATGGCTAATGGATCTCTATCCACTGGATATTGTCGTCCTCTATACTTTGTCACCTTCAAAGCTCTATCTCAAATCTACACTAAACATAGTCCTTCGGTCTAGCACAAATATACTCAATATCTATCTTTGGTCTGGCACAAACCTATCCTCAAATATGCACCAAAATATTTCCTCAAATCTACACTAAACATAGTCCTTTGATCTAGAAAAAATCTATCCTCAATATCTATCCTTGATCTGCACTAAACACAGTCCTTTAGTCTAGTACAAATTTATCCTCAATATTTGTCCTCAAGTCTTAACACAAAGCTTGAATTAATATTAAATAAACTCTGCTAGATCTACCCCAAACCTTAACTCAAGGTTTGAACAAATCAATAAATCAAATCTACTCTCAAGTCTTCTCAAAGACTTATCTCAAGTATGCCTTGTAAGCTTCCACAAAAGCCCACACTAATCTATCCACAAATCATCTCTAGAACTTGTCCAAATCTGCTCAAGTCCTCACTATAATTTTTCCAATTATGTTCTTAATCTCTTTCCTAAAATCTATGTTGTAATATTCCACAAAATCTCACACAAATTTGTCCACATGTTTTCTCTAAAACTTACCTCAAATCTGCTCAACAAGTCCACACTAGAAATTGTCCAATCTCATAGAAACATAAAGAGAATTTTTAGAAACTCAATATGCTTCACACTCATCACAATGCTCAATCATTTTCAATCACTCTTTTACCATAGAAACATATAGAGAATTGTTAGAGACTCAATATGCTTCACATTCACAAACTCTCAATCACTTTCAATCACTATTTTACCATAGAAACATATAGAGAATTGTTAGAGACTCAATATGCTTCACATTCACAAACTCTCAATCACTTTCAATCTCTCTTTTATCACAAAAACATATAGATAATTGTTAGAGACTCAATATGTTTCACATTCATCAACACTCAACCTCTTTCTCAAATCAATTCAGAATATAGGATAATTTGTTTCATATAACTTAAACTATCACACGAAAAAATCCACTTGACTAGGCTTAACCAACTCTTCTCAACCAATCACTCAATGAAATAATCCTTGCTCACAAACCCTAGTTCAAACTTATGAATACTTAAATATTTTCAACAATGCTCATCAATAAATATCACATAACAATGATACTCATGATCTTTGCAAACCCTAGTTCAAGTTCCTCACTCAACAAATTGCTTCAAAAACAATGCTAATCTAACATAAAAATGATATTGATGATCTTTGCAAACCCTAGTTCAAGTTCACTCAACTTAATTACTTCAAAAACAATGCTTATCAAATAAGGTTTTGTTAACAACTCTTTATTCCAAAAAACCTTGAAGCATTAATTCAAAACACACTAAAAAATGCTTACAAAACAATCCTTTTCACTCCAACTTTGCATTCACAACATTCAACAAACACTCACTAGAAAGATGTGCCCATACCTTTTTTTTATGTAAAAGTTCCATTAGAAAACCTGTCTCAATCACATTTTTCTTCTTTCCAATTTCAATGGTTAGATAATATAATATCACTGCAACACTTTCTCAAAATATTCCTTAGACACAAAATTAATCAAAACTCAATTATGCCTTATTGCTCCCTATTAGAAATAACATCCATCAAATCATACATAAAAATTTATCACTTTGATACACTTTATAATCTAATAATAACCAACACCACAAGACTTTAAGCAATCTTCCTAAAACACCTTACTACCCTTTCCAGACATTAGAGCAAATAACACCAAAATTTTAATTTTTCATAAGCCTTATAACTCCCTTTACAACCTTACAAACCAAATCAAATATGCAAAAATTAATTTTTAAATGCTCAAATAATACCCCCAAAATTTTTGATGCTCAACTTAAAGCATACCTTTGTTTTCACCCAAAAGGGTTTCGGTGTGATTTGATCTGCCGTCTCCCCAAGTCCAAGCGCCTTAGTGCTTTGGAGCCCACCACATGGGCTATTGGTGCCCACGTGAAGGAAGGAAGAATTCCTTCCTCTTATACCTCTATGCGCCATTGAATTCCCATAAAAATAAAAAAGCACTCCTCTTTGTTGTAGCACGATTCACACAAGCTCGCATTAATTAAATTTGAAGGCATAGGTAAGTTTGGCTAAGGTGGGTAATCCCATTTTTATACACGTTTGGTTATTTGCTCCCACGTCAACACTTAAGAATTCAAATTCAAAATTTGAATTTAATTTAATAACCCACCTTAGGGTTATTTAGAATTAATATAAATTAACTTATAATTAATATTAAAATTAATTAATAATTAATTTAAATAACCTATAAGTTAAGTAAATTAATTAATAAATTAATTTATAATAAAAATTATATTAATTAATTTAAACTTCCCTTTATAATATTATAAATAATATTATAATATTATTCACTTGGGTTTCTTATTTGCACTTTGGACCACATAAGACTTCCTGGAACCGGGTCTTGATTAACTGAAACCAGACTATCTTTTTGCACTTATTGGAGAACCTGAAATTGATGTTGCCCACTGAAACTACCACTAACTGGTGCTGAAATCTTGACATCAATGACCACTCACTCTTGACATCAATGAAAACTCATCTACTCAAAATGTCCAACAATTATTGTAAATATTATCAATTTCTACAATTTCGAATTAGGGAGATATAAGGAGTACCACATCAAACTTGAATTAATTATAATTTAGAAAAATTGAATAATTGGAAATTTAAGGATAGAGAAGAAAACTTATTGCTTGTTTTAAAAGAGTTGGAATTTATTACTTATGCTTGTCTCATAGTCACATTAAAGGGATAAAAAAAATCCAACCATAGAGAACTCCATCAAATTGATAAGTGTATAGGTCAATAGGAGAAATAAGGTGAAAATAGGAGTTAATTATTATCATTTCCAAAACATTATAAAATCAACTCAAAAGGTGAACTAATAGTTGCTAAGCACTTTATCAAGATTAGAGCATACTCTAATCACTAGGGAGACATAAGGATCCTATAAAACCTAGGTATTAAAAAAGGTTTTATCAAATTAGTTCACATACTCTAGACTAGGGAGTTATAAGGTAGCCTACAAGGACCATCATGACAACAAACAAATTCTTCCTTATAGAATCCCAACTACTTAAAGGTACAAATTATTCCTCATGGAAAACAAAGTAAGGGAAATTTTGATAGTTGAAAAGCTTTGGGAAATTATTAAAGGAACAATAACTAAACCTACTACAGGTGATACAGAGATTTAAAATTTTGAAGAAAGTGATGCAAAATCATTAATGATAATAAATTTTACCATTATAGATGAAATACAAGCTCACATTAGTTCAATAGGAACATCTATAGAAGCTTGTAAAACCTTATCTAAAATATTTTAAGGGAAGAATAAAACCACTATATTAAATCTTTAAACTCAATTACATTCGTTGAAAATGAATAGTTGTGAAAGTATAGAACTATTCTTAAGGAAGGTAGCAAATATAAATAGAAAATTATTAACCTTAGGAGAAAATATTGAAGACAAGTTTCTTGTTCAAGTAACTATGAGAGCTCTTCCAGAAAACTACAAGCATTTGGTTACATATTTATAAATCCTAAGTAAAGATACATATTTTGATGAGTTAGTCAATATTCTTCAAGAATATGAGGTGGAAAATACAATTAAATATGAAATAACTAACAATGCATTAGTTTCAAAAGATAATCCATAGGGAAACGTTACCTCATCCTCAAAATGATGAAGACCATGGAATAACATATATTGTCATGTATGCAAGAGAAAAGGACATAACACTAATTATTGCAGATTCAATCCTAGAAACCAGAATCAAGAAAATCAAACAAACTATAGAAGCCAACCAAATAGGGCATTCCAACCAAGGAAATATCAAACTCAAAATAATCCTCGTCAACAATAATTTTAGTGTCCATACAATTATCCTCAATGAGAATACTAATAAGGGAATCAAAAAGGATACCTAGCTCAAAGGATTCAAGAAATTAAAGAATAGGAAGAACCAATGCATGAGCATGAAGTTAAAGCTCTCTCAACGAAGATAACATTTTATGAAGATACTAACTAATTGCTTGAATAGGATATAGAAAGCAAATAATGGGAATTCAAATTCCAGAACCAAGACGAAGATCCATATTGAAGACAAAGTTCTTCAATACCCAAATAATGTAATATAGGGGGAGTTAGAGTGTATTACATTATTGGGTACATGCTAATGTATAACCTTGGGTACATAACTAGAGTAGGAGTTTACTTTAGAGTAAATTTAAGTAGTTTACTCAAAGAATGTAATAAATGCACAAGTGTTAGAATGTACAATGATGTAAATGTGCATTTAGTCCACATGTACATGAGTCATAGGATAGAGTCAAAAGTAGAGTAAGGGCCAAGTAACTTACCTTCCTATATATAGGTCTTATACTGAGTGAAATAAGGGAGAGTAGAGAATATATAGAGTGCATAGTATATATTGATAGAGGAGTATAATGTAGTTACTTAAAACAGTTTATGGAGTGTTCATGTTCTCCATTATCTACATTGTACTATTTTTGTGAGCTTTCATTAATGGCATATTTTTGAGTTATTGCAGAAGTTTATCTCTTTGTTTTGTTGCATATTTTAGTGTCATTATCATACAGTCATCTAGCTTATCTTACATCTTGTGGTTACATTCCCTATATCATATACTCATCAAAATCTAACACTAAGCACGTCCCTGGATCAATATGAAGTGCATCCTTTGAGAGTTCATTTGCTTCCCTATTCAATTCTCTATAAATATGCCAAAAATTAAAAGCTTCATTTCAATCCACTAATTCTTTTATTTGAGAGAAGATGGATTGTAGAATCATGTTTTTAATCCTAAAAACACCAAGCATCTAGTTTATTACCACCTGTGAGTCTTTGTATATTTGAATTTTTTGTATTCCTTTTGATTCTGCTGATTGAATGAACAATTTGAGATCCATAATTCTAGCATAATTATTAGAACCTTCTCCTAGTCTAGCCTTGAATTTAAAATAACGAGTCATAAATATAGAGTAGTCCTTCTCAAAAAACTCCAAGGAACCCCTATCTAGCCTCATCAAAAAATTCCCACACCCATGATTTATTGATATTTGGAGGTATGTTTTGTTTGTTTACCTTTGTTGTTGTCAAAACCTTACAGTTATTGAAACTTCCAGTGATTTTGGAGAAGACTTGCCAAGTAGGCTTCTCTTGATCTTTAAAAATTATTGCATTCCATATAACCATACTTCCCAATACATAAATAATGGAAGAGCTATAAAACCTTTGTATGACCTATTTTCAAAATAATATTTTAATCACTCTCCTAAGGAATCTTCTTTCCATCATATAGGAAGCTTTAACTATGCTATAACCTCCCTCCAAACTTGTCTAGTAAAGGAGAAAGCAACTGATATAGGATTAATTGTTTCATTGTTTGAATTACATAAATGGTACCTTCCTGGACTGTTCCAATTCTTGTTCTATAATACCTCCCATGTCAAAACCTTATTTTTCAATAGTTGGCTAGTTTACATAAATCCCATGAGGATGTTGTAAAGTTGAAGTAAATTATTGTGTTGATAATGATATAATGGGAGAAGAAATTGGTAGTGATACTAACATTAACCTAAATCAAGCTTATAACATTAAGGAATGAATTTTCCTTCTAAAAGTTATATTTTTATGTTGGGTGTAACATTATAAAGTGGTTTTAATGGAAGTTCATGTTTTAAATGATGATGAGTATTATGTAGATGTAAATGTTTGTGAAATATCAAATATAGATATTAGTAATATATTTGCTTATTTTATGTTTAGAAATATTGAATATAATAGATACAAAACAAATCTAGATACACAAAAATATTGATATTTCTATTATATCCACAATAAAACCTTTAAACATTCAAAATAAAAAATAAATTGTTCATTTGCATAAGCATTTAGAACAAAGTATGATATATTACTTTTAGAATTGCTATGTACATAATCTAGTTAGCTATTTTAATATCTAATAAATCAAGTACTTATTTTATATGTGTATTTAAAGATTGTTATCATATAGAGTCCATTGTTTGTTTAAAAACTATATGACATTGAAATGAAGAATCATGATCTCCACTTAAAGCAGTCCCAATTAAATCAACTTTCCCTATATTTTTTGAGCCTATTCTTGATAATTTTATACTTACTAATAATGTTTTACAATCAATAGTGCTTGTTACATTAGATTTGTTTAATACATTTAAGTAATTTTTTGTTAAACTATGATTGCCTCTTATTGTGGTAATATTGATATATTTTTTTAAGGGTTGTTGATTGAGACTATTAAATATATTTTTTATGATCCTATCCCATGATTGGAGATATTTTGTACTTAAATATGTCATAAAAAATTGGCTTGATAAGTTAATTGATCCTATACCCTCTTTTTAGGTTAGAAATATAATTGAAATAGAATTTTTTTTCTAAGATTAATGCCAATATTTTCATGGATTACTTGATGAAAGTATATAAATGGTTGTAGTCATATCCTAGTTATCACATTCCTACATTTCATAATTTTTAGACACATGCCCAAATCCTCTCTTGGTTGAAAGGTATGGGACACAATTTGATCCTATTTTTTAAATTCTATATAATATTCTTCTCATCCCTTCTATACCTAACGATGAATTCATCCTTGAACTTTTATACACCAAAGAACAAATACTCCCATAATGATATCATAAGAAAGGGTTTCTCAAACCCCAACCATAAGTGGAGTTAGCATAATTTTTTAATTATGATTTCCACATTGAGATTAGTTTTGATTTTGAGAACCTTCATCCTACCCTAGATCACTTTAAAGATAGCAATATCATGAATGTTAAGCATATCATAAATATTCAACTAGGTCTCCTTGATATTCCATATATAGTTAAAACTAAGCTTACCTGTCTAACAAGGAATGAGCCATATTTACTACTTAAGGAGTAAAAAGATGTATTAGACAAATTATGTGGTCCTTAAAATATATCCCTTGAGATAATTTATTTAGAAACCATACATCACTAGTTATAACTATAGTGAAGGTTCACTACAATGCAGTCATATCACATCTAAATATGATGAAGAGCCTAGGGGAAAAATATGAGCATTTTGATAATTACTAACTTCTAGGAATTCCATGTTAAGAATCACCTAGAGGGTATCTTCAAAGGGTATGTTTGGGTGTAAAAACCCTTATGCTATGTGTCCAATGTTATTGAATTATCATATGGAGGCCCACGGTAATATTGCTTAGTCCTTTCAATGATATTTCAACCAAACCCCACTATTGATGGTGGCTAATGAGCCTTTTCAATGATAACTAAAAAAACCCCATAAATGGTAGAGGTTCAACCTAAATAATGGTCATGGGTGATCTAGAAATACTATCACTCATTCACATTGGTTTGGGTTTGTGTCCTTACCACAACCTCAAGGTAAGATATAGTGGTGAGGGATGGTTGAGAGGAAGTCAACAACCAGGGAAAGAAAATGACTTATGAGAAATCTACATCAAGAGAACTCATAAGTCATTTACTTCCATCCATCTAGTAAAAGAGGCCACTTAGGTAAATATTCTCTCAACCAATTGCGCATACATGAGGAAAAGCAAATTAAAATGATAAATATAGTAACAAACATGGAAATCACCTAAAAGAAAAGTTCCACAAACTAAATGTCATCATATATAGTTCATACCATGAGGGACTTCAAAGGATATCATCTTAAAAGAATCAAGAAAAACATCGGATCAAAATAAAAAAGTTGGTATGAGTAAAAAGGAGGAGAGCTACATCAAAATTATCATAGAAACTAATATTGAAGCAAATACCTATAAGTGCAGATAAAAGGGGAGAATCATTTTTTTAAAGAAAGTTGATCAAGAAAAAAAGAAAATTCCAACAACACAACCTCAAAGATAGTATGATCAAGAATTTTAAAATCTTTGAAAGAGAATAAAAATAAAAAGTCCCAACAAGTAGATGCTATGAAGTAAAACTAAGAGATAAATAGACAAATATTATGAGAGAGATGGATAGACACTTTGATAAGCAAAGCATATCAGGATAAGAAGATAGGAATGAGTAATTACTTATGGCACACAAATTTCTAGAAAATGTATATGAACCAAAGTAATGTGCCACCACTGAGGAAAATATAGATTGACTACCAAGGACACATAAACTTAATCAACAAAGGAAGTAGGTGGTCCATTAAATATGAGGATATGGCACCTAAAAAAACACCTACTTAAGACTAACAAAAGTAATGGTGGTAGAAATTTTTATTCAAATTTTAGAATCCCTAAAAAAAGTAGCTAAGATGGTCATATCATCCTACAAATTTTGGAGGGAAACTCTCCCTATTGTAACCTATATATATATATATATATATATATATATATATATATATATATATATATATTAGTAATTATATTTATAAAAAAGGATCAAGAAGTTTACATTTACAACTCTTGTAAGGTTTATTTTATTCCTTTTTGTATAGTAATTGGCTCTTGAGTGACTTGTGGGCAATCAAACCCTTGCTTCTAGCACAATATTTGTGAATTTTTTTGTAAAATATATTTTGTGGTTCTCATATTCTAACTTGTCTTTGTAAGTGTGTATGTGTTTGTAGTCTTTACCTATTTTTTGGGTTTTACTTGCATGTGTATATATAGGAGGCGTATGCATAATTATGAGAATCCATTTATATTTCTCATGCTTTGACCCATCTATTTATGCATTTGTAAACCTTTAACTCTATTTTGGGCTTATTTGTGTCAAGGAGATGAAGTGTTCACACTAGTGAATGACATTCAAGCCTATTGTGTAGAGAGATATTATTTGGTCTTTGACATATCACCACCTTTTTTAGCCTACGTTCTTACTATTTTTTAGTTGTTTTATATCTTTCATATCCATTTTCCCTTTGAGTTCAATGTGCATCTAAATATCATATCCTAAGAAGGTTTTGAATTGTAAAATACTACTAGAGATCCTTAATTGAGCTTAACCCTATGCTCTCAAAATAGAACCTATTGTGTCACTCTCTACAAAGTGTGAGTGTCCTGACTAGGAAAATAAAAATTGTAATACTTTAATGGAATACTGGGTGGATCCCAATGACAAATAATTGGTACCATAATCATAACAATAGGTAAGGCTTAGACTTGGTGAGGGTCTTTGCTCATCCCTACTTATTGTAGTGCCTCTAACTCACCTAGTGACTCTATTGTAGAATAAAAATTAGAGGAATCCACTGTTGAAGACATTAGACTAAGGTTACAATGAAAGCCTCAACTATTTTCTCCTAGAGAAAAAACTACATTCACCTAGAAAATCTATCCTATTGAAGAACACAAGCTTATACTGAGAAGGGGGTGAACAATATAAGACCACTTTTTACTTTTATTTACTCAAATAATATTATTCAATATATAAATGCAATGTCAATAGCAGTAATTAAAGAAATGCAAAAATCACCACACACAATAGAGACACCAATTTAACGTGGTTCACCCAATGTGGGCTACTCCACGGAGAAAATATTTCACTAAAATTTTCTCAACAAATATATTGGGAATCCTGTCTCTATTAGAATGTTTATAGACCTCTATCCAAAGGAGACACCAATACCCTAATAAATTTTGTGGATATATATCCATAGAAGATACCAATCCCCTTAGCTGGTTCATGGATCTTTATCCACAAGAGAACTCCTCCTCTACTATGGCTAGTGATCCTCTAGAAGACTACTGCCTCCACTGCTCTAGCTTATGGATATATCTCCATTGAAGACTCTTGTCCTCACTCATAAGACCTCTTTCCTCACCACCCTAGCTAATGTATATCTATCCACTAGAGACTACTGTCCTCTACTTTATCACCTCCAAATATTTCTCTCATCTCTATCTCAAATCTACACTAAACATAGTCCTTTGTTCTAGCACAAATTTGCTCAATTTTTATCTTTGTTCTATACTAAACACATTCCTTCAGTCTAGCACAAATCTACTCAATATCTATCTTTGATCTACACTAAACATAGTCCTTCGATCTAGCACAAATTTTCTCTATATCTGTATTTGATCTACCCTAAACACAGTCCTTCAATATAGCACAATATACTCTATCTTTGTATCTGATCTAACACAAACCTGTCCTCAAATCTGAACCAAACTCTATCCTCAAATGTATCCTCAAGCCTTAACACAAAGCTTGATCCAATCACAAATCAACTTTGCTAGATCTACTCCAAGCCTTAACACAAAGCTTGAACAAATCAATCAATCAACTCTTCTCTCAAGACTTCACAAAGACTTACCTCAAATCTACTCAATAAGTCCACACTAGAACGTGCTCAATATGATCAATAAGTCTTCACAAAGACTTACCTCAAATATACATTGTAAGCCTCCACAAAAGCTTACTCTATTTAGTTCTTAAGTCCATTCTAGGACTTACCCAAATCATCTCACAATATTTCACAAAAGCTTATTCAACTCAACTCAATCTATTATAGAAAACCCGTTCAATCACACAAATAATTTTCACACAAAATCTTATTCTAATCTCACAAAAATATATAGAGAATGGTTAGAGACTCAATATGTTTTCACACTCACAACAATACCTAATTACTTTCAAAATCTCTTATTTAACCACAAAAACACATAGATAATGGTTAGAGACTCAATATATTTCACTCCCACACATAACTCAATCACTTCCAAACTCTCTTCAAATCAATTAAGAATAGAGAACAATTTGTTTCATAGAACTTAAACTATCACTCCAAAACTCTCAATCAACTCTTTTCAACCAGCTTCACTCAATCAATCACTCAATGAAACACAACTTGCTTACAAACCCTAAACATATGTTTCACTTCACTTCCAACAACTCATACTATGGATCTCAATGCTTGACTCAAGATGATTCCTAATTCACATAAAAATGATACTCATGTTCCTTTTACAAACCCTAATCATGCACATGAAGGTTTACTCAAATATTTCCAACAATTCTTATCAAAAAATTTCACATAACAATGATACTCATGATCTTTCCACAAACCCTAGTTCAAGATAGTTCTCAATTTCTCTCTCAAATGTTCTCAAAAATATTAACCAATCATGCACATGAAAGCTTATTCAATAATGCTTATCAAACAACCATTTTCACTCCAACTTAGCATTCACAACATTCAACAATATTTAATTTCACAAGGATGATATGCCCATACCTTTTTCTTGATGGAGAAATGAACTCAAAATTGGTATCAAACACACTCAACCTATTTGACAATATCAATGGTTAGATATAAAAAATATATGCTCAATATTTTCCTTGAAAAATATTTCACCATGCCAAAATATATAATCTCAACTAAACCTTATTTCTCCTTTGAATACTATTTTCACAATATAGCTTTATTTCAACATATAACATATAACACCTTTGACATACCTTATTACTCCTTTTATAAAATTTAACCACTAAAACATTAAACACAATATTAAACCTTTAATTTCCATTTTATCTCACTTTATAGCTCAGAAACCCTTTTACTTTTTACCACTATGTAATTTTAACTTAATAAAACTTTGGGAAAATTAAAAATTAATTTTCACACCTTTCAATTTTTGGATGCAACTTTAACCTTAGCAAATGTGAGCGCATACCTTTGTAAACCACACCAAAAGGCCTTGGTGGGATTTGAACACTTGATCCCCTTCTTCCAAGAACCTCCACACAATGCATGCCCACCAAGTGGGCTAAATGCCCTTACAAAAAAGGTAAGGTGCACACCTTACTTTTGATCTTCAATGGTCGGTGCAAATAAAACTCATCTCTGCCTTGCAAAACAATGATTGCATGGATCAAACCCGCAACCTGTCACCTGCGAGTGACCTAGCGCATCCTCTGGATGCAAAACATGCTACCTAGTGCTTCAAAATATGAAAGACACTCCACTTGACTGTATACTCTTGTCTACCTTCCTAAGCCTTAAAGCACATGCGATATATTCCTGCTTCAATCACTATGCACGATTTCACTTAGTCATTCAAATTTTCGCATGGATAATTTTTTAAGGTAAATCTTACCCCCTTTTATATGCAATGCACCATATTTCTAAATATTTCGGTGATCCTTTAATTCAATTTTAATTCAAATTTAAATTTGACTTTGGATCCTAAATTAATATAAATTTAAATTTTACCTTAGGGTAAAATATTTAAATTAAATAATTTAAACCTAAGATTTTAAGATCTGTAACATTGGTCCTTTGGAGGAATAATTATTTTATAACTCCTTGGAATTTATTTTTCTTCAAACCAACCTGTAACCCAAAATATTATAATATTATTATTTCTATTAAATTTGTTTCTTTGCCTTGTTGGAAAAACCACTGGAGGACATTAATAATACCGAAACTTGGACATCATCTTCTTGAAATCAATGACAACAAACCTTGATATCTTCTTGATATTAATGAAAACAAACCTTGCTCATATTTACAACAATCTTCCCCTTTGTCATTTATGACAACCCATTTTCCTTTTACCATTTACTTTAACTTTTTCAGTTCTTCTCCCTCTGAGAAACTGCTCCCCCTAACTAAATGCTCTCTACCTAACTCAAATATCTCCCCCTTTGCAATCAATGGAAAAGAGTCACCTTTGGGGCTTGGGGCTAAGAATGAGACTCTTAGGTTAGCCCCTCCTCCACCTCCTCTTGAGGTGGTTAATTCTGGGGTGGGAGTATATCTACTCCCATCATGCATTAATATTTACCTTTGTCGACTTTCTTCCTCAACTAATCCTTTTGATTCCTCTGAATATTCTTGTTCTTGCTTGTCTCTGGAATTTTTGATCTACACCACTTTGTTGTATGCCCATAATTATTGCACTTATAACACTTAATGTTGTTATTCCTTAAAGGTAAAAATATCTTGGGGTTTCTCCTAGTGAAGCCATATCCATTTTTATCATGAACCCTGCAATTTACTGCCTTGTGACCAAATTGATTACAAGAGTATCAATACCCTTGAAAAAGATTTCTATTTTTGAAATTTCAATATTCTTGTCTTTCATGTGTCCTACACTTTGTAGCCTTGTGCACAAACTTGTGACATGAGAAGCATCATTCATTGAAATTACCTTGCCTTGACCCCATTGGTCTCTTAGTCTCTTTTACCTTGCGATGTTTCTTGTTCCATATGTTCCTTCTTTGTGGATTTTTCCTTTCCTTGTTGAACTTTATATTATTCAAATATTTCTCATAAGACTCACTTTCTCTTTCACTCTCTTATTCTAAAGCTTATTCTTCTTTGGAGCTTGAGATTGACTCCTCTCCTTGTTATTTTTGTACATGGTCAAAACCAAGACCTATCTTGCTTCATGAAGATATTTGTACCTTGATAATTTTATCCAATTTATTTGAGCGTCTCCAAAACATTTATAGATTATCTTTAGACTCTTTTAATTCCTTCCTTAGTAAGACTACCTCATGCTCTAACCTTTCACATTCTAAAACCTTTGCTTCTAACCTCTATTTAAATATTCTTGCATTAGCTATTGAGTTGAGTTAGTAAAACTATCCCAAATTTCCTTTGCTTATGTGCAATGCATAAACTTTATAAACTCTATTTCTCACAAACCATTTAAAATTTCATTCATTGCTTTTAAATTATTCAGATATAGGAGCTTACCATATTTATCTATAGGTGGAGTAGCTGGACGTATGTATCCATTCTCAACTGCTTCCCATATTTCATTTCCAAGTGCCATTAGGTGAATCTTCATTCTCATACTCCAAAGTACATAATTGTTCCCATAGAACAATGGTGCTGAATTCCCTAAGGATCCATTCTGATAATCAATTTGTGTTCTTGTGTACTTTTCCTTCAAGCTGTTAAACTCTTTTGAAGGAACCTGCTCTGATACCAATTGAAGAACACAAGCTTATACTAAGAGGGGGGTGAACAATATAAGATCACTTTTTACTTTTATTTACTCAAAAAATATTTATCCAATATATCAATGTAATATCAACAATAGTAATCAAAGAAATGTACAAATCACCAAACATAATAGAGACACCAATTTAACATGTTTCACCCAATGTGGGCTACTTCACGGATAAAATATTTCACTAAAAGTTTCTCAACAAATCTCTTGGGAATCCTCTCTATTACAATGTTTATGGACCTCTGTCCAAAGGAGACACTAATCCCCTAATCAAGTTCATGGATATCTATCCATAGGAGACACCAATCCCCTTAGATGGTTCATGGATCTCTATCCATAGGAGAACTCCTTCTCCTCTACTTTGGCTAGTGATCCTCTAGAAGACTACTACCTCCACTACTCTGGCTTATGGATCTATCTCCACTGAAGACTCTTGTCCTCACTTAGAAGACCTATATCCTCACTACCATGGCTAATGGATCTCTATCCATTGGAGTCTACTATCCTCTACTTTATTACCTCTAAATATTACTCTCAGATCTGTCTCAATTATACACTAAACACAGTCCTTCAGTATAGCACAAATATGCTCAATCTCTATCTTTGATCTACACTAAACACAATCCTTCGGTCTAGCACAAATTTGCTTAATATTTATCTCTGATCTACACTAAACATAGTCCTTCAATCTAGCACAAATATTCTATATATTTATATCTAATCTACCCTAAACACAATCCTTTAGTCTAGCACAAATTGTTGGATATTTTGAGTCCCTAAGCTAAAAAGCTGTCATTGATGTCAAAAGGACCTGTGCAAGTAAGCACTATGATTTTCTCCATAAAGAGCTTCATGAGAAGAAAATGTTTTGATCAAAAGGATGCATGGCATTTGGTTCCAAAAAGGAGCTTCAATGGAAGCTTAGAAAAATTTAAAACCATGGATGGCAGATTTGAAATGGGTTTTTATTAAAACCCAAGTTGGTTTTTCGTTTCATCGAAAAATGTGCCCCAGTGATGAAGATATTTAATTTTACAGGTTTTATTTAAAACCATGGATAGCATATTTGAAATGGGTTTTTATTAAAACCCAATTTGGGTTTTTGTTTCATCAAAAAAGGTGCCCCGGAGATGGAGATATTTAATTTTAAATATTTAGTTTAAATTATTTAAAATTTAAATTTAAATTTTAAAATGTAAAGTAAAATTTTATCCGCTGACATCATGAGGAAACACCAATGTTTCTAAGCAGAGGGAAGGCATATATATGCCATTAAATTCTTCAATTTAGATTATCCTTGCTCTTGTTGTTAATGTGATTATCGAAAAGTGAATAGAGCTCGTGTGAAAAAGGTTTAAGTGATAGAAGCAACAAATAAATTGGATGGTGTGCAAAACCCAAGTCACCTTGGGCAGTGTTGCCTATTGGAAACTTGGGTGGTGTAAAGGCATTTGGTAGCACAAGGTCAGGCATTCGATTTTTTTCAAGGTTCTTTTGTTGTGCTTTGTGGTGGGAGTGCCAAGGGCGCACAATTTATTTAAGGCACATGGGCCTGTAGCATATAAAGGGAAGTCATGTCCCTTTTGAATTACAAAAAAGAGGGTAGATCATTTGGCTACCTTAGCAGTGGCTAAGTTGATCGTGGTGAGGCAGGTCAAGGGGTCGAAACACCTTGAGGGAGGTATGCGATTTTTGAATTAAAATTTGTTTGAGTTCTCTAAATTTTGGAGTGATAAGAGTTAGAAAATATTTTATTTTTGTAAAACCTTTGTTGTGCTTAAAAGGTTAAATAATTATTTTGTTGGTGAAAACCATAGATGATTATTTAAGCCTTGCGGTATTGATTTGAATTTTTTGAGAGCATTATTTTAGGAGAAATAAGGGTTTTGAATAAAGTGGAAATTGAATAGTGGTTTATTGATTATTATTTTTAGAGGGTTTTTCTATAGATGGACTTTGGTGGATGTGATTATTGAATTGGAGTAAAAAAGTGTAAATTGAGTTATAGTTTATCTTGTGATTATTATTTGAAGTCCACTAAACCTTGTTGATATTGGAAAAATAAAGTGTGTTGAATGTGGCAGATTTTGTGGACAACTTCTTGGCATCAATAAGGTATGGGTAATATTATCCATTGATTTATTTGGGTGGTTGATTTATGAAAATATCATTGGAGTGAAAAGGATTGATTGTGGTTTCCTTTTGAGAGTTGTTGGTTGAATGCTTCAAGGATTTCTGGATATTTTTGGAAACATTTTGAGTTGGTTGATACATGCTTGGACTAGGGTTTGTGAGAAAGGGTTCTTCATTAAGGTTATTGGTTGAGTAGAGTTGATTGAGCCTAGTCAAGTGATTGTGTGAAGTGGTTGTTCAAGTTCCATGAAACAAACTATTCTATATTCTGATTTGAGTTGAGTTGAGAAAGAAGTTGGATTTGAATATAGAACATATTGAATCTATAAAAATTCTCTTTATGCTTCTATGAGATTGCTGAGTTGAGATTAATTTGATTTGAGATTGGGATTTGAGTATAGAACATATTGAGTCTCTAAAAATTCTCTTTATGCTTCTATGATATTGAGTTGAGATTTTGTTGAGCTGATTTGAGGAAAGTCTTTGAGAAGGCTTGTGGACTGATTTTGAGTAAGCTTTTGTGAAGTTTTTCTATGCAGATAGGAGCAAGTCCTAGAGAGGACTTATTGAGCAGATTTGAACAAGTTCTAAGTGAGCTTCTTGAGCAGATTTAAACAAGTTCTGAGTGAGCTTGTTGTGTAGATTTGACCAAGTCCTAGAGAGGACTTATTGAGCAGATTTGGATAAGTTTTGAGTGAGTTTGTTGAGCATATTTGAGCAGGTTCTGAGTGAGCTTGTTGAGCAGATTTGGACAAGTTTTGAGTGAGCTTGTTGAGAAGATTTGAGCAGGTTCTGAGTGAGCTTGTTGAGAAGATTTGAGTAGGTTCTGAGTGAGCCTATTGAGCAGATTTGAGTAGGTTTTGAGTGACCCTATTGAGCATATTTGAGCAGGTTATGAGTGAGCCTATTGAGTATATTTGAAGAGGTTCTAAGTGAGCCTATTGATAGAAATTTTGAGGTGACATAGTATAGAGGATAGAGTCTCAGTGGATAGAGATCTAGCAACCAGGAAAATTGAAGATATATCTAAGTGAGGAGTCTTCAAGTGGAGAGAGATCCACAAGTCGGTGCAGTAGAGAGACAAAGTCTTCTAGAAGATCACTAGCCAGAGCAGAAGGGGAAAGAGTTCTCCTGTGGAAGAGATCCACGAAATTGAGATTTAGGGGATCAACATATCCTTTGGACAAAGGTCCATAAACATTGTAATTGGGAAGGATTCCCAAGATATTGATTGAGAAAGTTTTAGCAAAATATTTTCTTTGTGGAGTAACTTGCATTGGGTGAACCATGTAAATTGTTGTGTCACTTTTGTGAATGGTGTTTTATGTATTGCTTTGATCATTTACTTCTATCTATACAATGCATAATATTGAATTGAAAAGAAAAGTAAAAAGTGGTCTTATACTGTTCACCCCCCCTCTTAGTATAAGCTTGTGCTATTCAATTGGTATCAGAGCGGGTTCCTTCAGAAGAGTTTGACAGCTTGAAAGAAAAATGGCTAAAGAACATAATGGATCACAAGGATCAAAAGGATGGGTTATTCAATAATGCAATACCAGTCTTTGATGGAAGTGACTTCTTGTATTGGTGTATGATGATGAGATTTTACCTTATGGAACTTGGAAATGAATTTTGGATGTAGTGGAACTTGGATATGATTCAACAGTCAATCCTCCTAAAAATAAGGAAGGTAGGCTTCTAATGCATGCAAATTCAAGATCTATAAATGTAATTATAAAAGGATTGGGTAGATCAAAATCTATGAAGGTTATGGATTGTAAAACAACAAAAGATATATGGGATCTACGACATGACATATATGAGGGTGATAAAGGTGTCATGAAAGCTAAGATCATAAATCTCAAAGGAGAATTTAAGAACTTAAGAATGAGAGATGATGAAAATATTTATGATTATCTCAGTAATATTGATGAGCTTGTACATGAGATGAGAGGTATTGGAATGAAGGTTGATGAATTTTATGCTTGTGATAAGATCTTGAGAACTCTTCCAAAAAGGTATAGTGAAAAGGTTTCTTCTATAGAAACATCAATTGATAGTGATTCTTTGACAAGGAATTTTTTGCTTGGCATGCTTACTAATTTTGATATAAGAACAAAAGATCCTATTCCTTCGAAAGAAGCTGCTTTCAAAGTGGACAAAAATAAAAAGGGTAAAAAGACAGAATCAAGTAGTGAGTCATCTAGTGATGAAGAAGCTAACTATGGTAGAAGAGATAAAGGTTCCGAAAGATCCAAAGATATAAGATCTATTAAGTGATTCAATTATGGAAAGTGTGGACACTATGCAATGGAGTGCAAAGAGCCAAAGTACACAAATGATAAAGGAAAATAGGATCATAGGTACAATTGAAAGAAATGCAAGGATGGACAAAATAGAAAAGGAAAGAAGTTCTTCCAAAGGTAAAATAAAAGCTACTATGAAGATAATGCAAGTAAGTACTCAATTGATAGTGATGCTAGTTTTCCAGAAAATGATAGAGATGAAGTCCTATTTATGGTTAGAGAGAAAAGGACTCCAGTTATTCTCAAATATTTTAGATGTGGTAAATATGGACATCTTGAAGATGATTGAACTAGGGATGGCTATAGTTTTAGTCATGATGGTTTTGAAGATGCACTTGAAATACCAGATGAGAATATTCTAATGGATCTATAAAATAAAGTAAATGATCCTATAGAAGACAAGTAAAAAAGGAAGTAATGATAAGGACAAAGGCAAACAAATAGAGGACTATTTAGCAGAGAATGGTTATGATCTCAAGGGAGAACTTATTCATGCTCTTGACACAGTAAATAAGGTTAGAAAGCAATACTCTAAGATTGAAAGCCAGTTTCAAGAATGTGATGAAGAAATATTATTGCTAATAGAGGACTTAGAGAAGTCAAAGGCAAAGGCAAGTAAGTTCAAGGACAAGTTAGAAGCAAATATTTTGGAGTGTGAAAAATTAACACAGGAAGTGGCACTACTAAAGGAATATTTAGAGGATTCCAAGAAAAAGTTGTACAAGTGTGTAAAAAGTGCAAAGAGTGTAGATAAAATAATTAAGATACAAAGAGGAGCAACAAAAAAGACAGGTCTTGGTTCGAAACAGGTTCAAAAGAAATGGGAAGAAAATTATACTTCAAGTCTTAAAGAATAAGGAACTTCGGAAGAATATACTTCAGAAGATGACAATGTAAGTAGGAATAAGACATCATAGGATGAATTGCACAATAGAGAGTTCAAAAAAGAAAGGAAAAATACACGAAGAAGATACATATGGAACAAAAATCAAAACAGGAGACCAATGGTTTCCTTTTGAGAGTTGTTGGTTGAATGCTTGAAGGGTTTTTGGTTTGAGAGTTATGGTTAAAACCTTGTTTTATAAGCATTGTTTTTGAAGCCATTAGTTGTGTGAAAAACCTAACTTAGGGTTTGATAAGAACATGAGTATCATTGTTATGTGAAAAATATTTTATAAGCATTGTTGTTGAAGGCCATTGGTTATGCAAAGAACTTGAAATTGAGTTATAGAAGAACATGAGGATCATTGTTATGTGATATTTGTTGTTGAAAATTGTTGGAAACATTTTGAATTGGTTGATACATGCTTGGACTAGGGTTTGTGAGAAAGGGTTGTTCATTAAGGTGATTGGTTGAGTAGAGTTGATTGAGCCTAGTCAAGTGATTGTGTGAAGTGGTTGTTCAAGTTCCATGAAACAAACTATTCTATATTCTGATTTGAGTTGAGTTGAGAAAGAAATTGGATTTGAATATAGAACATATTGAGTCTCTAACAATTATCTTTATGCTTCAATGAGATTGTTGAGTTGAGATTGATTTGATTTGAGATTGAGATTTGAGTATAGAACATATTGGGTCTCTAACAATTCTCTTTATGCTTCTATGAGATTGAGTTGAGATTTTATTGAGCTGATTTGAGGTAAGTATTTGATAAGGCTTATGGATTTATTTTGAGTAAGCTTTTGTGAAGGCTTGCTATGCAGATTTGAGCAAGTCCTAGAGAGGATTTATTGAGCAGATTTTGACGAGTTATGAGTGAGCTTGTTGAGTAGATTTGAGCAGGTTCTGAGTGAGCTTGTTGAGCAGATTTGAGTAGGTTCTGAGTGAGCCTATTGAAAATATTTGAGTACGTTCTAAGTGAGCCTATTGAGCAAATTTTAGCAGGTTATGAGTGAGCCTATTGAGAAGATTTAAAGAGGTTTTGAGTGAGCCTATTGATAGAAATTTGGAGGTGATAGAGTATAGAGGAAAAAGTATTAATGAGTAGAGATCCAACAGCCAGGAAAATTGAATACAGATCTGAGTGAAGAGTCTTCAAGTGGAGAGAGATCCACAAGTCAATGTAGTAGAGAGATAGAGTCTTCTAGAATATAATTATCCAGAGTAGAAGGGGAAAGATTTCTCTTGTGGAAGAGATCCACGAACTTGATATTTAGGGGATCAACATCTCATTTGGACAGAGGTCCATAAACATTGTAATTGGGAAGGATTCCCAAGAGATTGATTGAGAAAGTTTTAGCAAAATATTTTCTCCATGGAGTAGCAAACATTGGGTGAACCACGTAAATTATTGTGTCACTTTTTTGGATGGTGTTTTGTGTATTTCTTTGATAATTGCTATTGATACTGCTATCTATACATTGCATAATATTAAATTGAAAAGAAAATTAAAAAGTGGAAGGATTTTCCTTCTACTATTTCATGAATGGAATCACAATTAATATTGAATTCTATAACCAGCACAATTAAATAAATCGAATGCGGAAGCGAGAGTATAAAATATTTAATAACAAATCGTTTGCCACTAGGAGGGCAGATCCCGTAGTTAAGGCAAATGTAAAAATGCAGAGATAAATTAGCAAAAGATGATATCCGTTAATAAAAGAAAACTACGCTAATAAATATGAATTTTTATTCAATTGGATAACCTAGCCGACTGCTAGGTTTTGTCTATAGCATGAATCCCCTCCTCAGAAAGCTTTTTCCTCAAAGCTGGAAATGTCTGGAAAATACTTTCGTGTTCCCATGTGGCATCTTCCTCTGGTAGGTCTTGCCATTTGATGAGAAATTCTTGAATCTGGCGTGATCTTAGTCTTCGTGTTCGTGTTGTAATATATCTTCGAGGTTGGAGATGTATGCGGCCTTCCTCATCGAGCACTAGTAATTCGATTGACCTTGCAATTTCTGGCCAATTACCTTTTTGAGACAGGAAACATGAAATACCGGGTGTATTCGTGATGATGAAGGAAGTTCTAACTGATAGGCTACTTCTCCAATGCGGCGCACAATTTTGTAAGGACCATAGAATCGTGGTGCCAACTTTTGACTGGTCTTTATCCTTAACGATGCTTGTTTGTAAGGTTGCAACCTTAGGAAAACCTTGTCACCGACATTAAAAGTTCGTTCTGATCGGTGCAAATCTTGTTGTTGTTTCATGCGATTTTGTGCTTGGAATAAATTCTCCTTGAGGATGGTGAGTGTCGACTACCTTTGTTGAAACCAATCATCCACTTTGTCTACTTTGGATGAACCAGGGACGTAATATGCTACGATTGGAGGCTTAGTTCCATACAATGCTTCAAAGGGAGACATCTTAATTGAATAATGGTAAGAAGTGTTGTACCACCATTCCGCCATTGCTAGCCATTGGCTCCATTGATATTGTTTGTCTTGAACAAAACATCGTAAGTATGTACCCAAACATTTGTTAACTACTTCTTTTTGACCATCTGTTTGGGGATGGTAAGCTGAGGACATGTTCAATTTGGTACCACTAAGTCGAAATAATTCTCGCAAAAAGTTACTAGTGAATATGGGGTCTCTATCACTTACAATATATTTTGGCATACCATGTAATTTGAAAATTGAATCCATAAATACCTTTGCCACCTTGCTTGCGGAAAATGGATGTTGTAAAGCCTGAAAATGAGCGTATTTGGATAACCGGTCTACGACGATGAAGATAACTATCCTGCCTTCTGATTTTGGAAGACCTTCAATAAAATCCATAGATATATGTTCCCACTGTCGTTCAGGGATGGATAATGGTTGTAACAATCCTGGTGATTTGACTGTTTCTCCTTTATTGTGCTGGCAAACTTCACATTCTGCTACCCATTGTTTGACTTCTGCTTTTAATCCTTTCCAACAAAATGATTGTTTGACCCTTAAATATGTTTTCAAAAATCTTGAATGTCCTACTGATGGAGAAGTGTGTGATTCGTCGAGGATCTTTGATTTGAGGTCCAAATTGTGTGGAATGTAAATGCGGTTCTTCTTTCGGAGGATTTTATCTTCATAAGAGAACAAAGGGTGTTTAGAGGACCCTATAGATAATTCTTTAAGTATCTGAGCAGTTTCGCTATTGGACAACCATTCCTCTTGTAATTGATTCACCCATTGGGAGCAAGGACCTGAAATAGCGTTAATGACTACTTCATCTTCATATTTCCTAGACAGCGCATCGACAACTATATTTTCCTTCCCCTTATTGTATTCGATAACAAAATCATAACCCAATAGTTTGGTTAACCATTTATTTTGTTCCGGATATGAAAACCTCTGCTCAAGAAAATGTTTGAGACTGCTATGATCTATTTTGATAATGAAGCGGCTACTGATTAGGTAGTGTCTCCATTTTTCTACTGCATGAAGAATAGCCAACATTTCTTTTTCATATTTCGATCTTCCCAAATTTTTCTCGGAGAGCTGTTTACTTTCAAATGACAATGGATGACCTTCTTGCATTAATATAGCCCCAATTCCTGTTCCTGATGCATCACATTCGATAATAAATGGTTTGTGAAAATTGGGGGTTGCTAATATTGGAGTTGTACACATGGCCTTCTTAAGAGCTTCAAAAGCTAGAGTAGCCTCTTCCGACCAACGAAAAGCATCCTTTTTTGTGAGTGCCGTGAGAGGTGCTGCAATCTTACCATAATTTTGTACAAACTTGCGATAGTAGCCCGTGAGACCCAAAAAACCATGAAGTTTCTTGATGGTTTTAGGTAAAGGCCATTCTTGAATTGCCTTAATCTTATTGGGATCAACTTTGACACCCTCATGTGAAACTATATGACCCAGATATTCCACTTCTTGGACACCAAAGGAGCATTTGGAACGTTTGACAAATAGCTTTTCTCTGTGTAAAATGTGAAGGGCTTTATCCACATGATATAAATGGTCCATCCATGTTTTGCTGTCTATGAGAATATCATCAAAAAAAACTAACACAAACTTACGGAGGAGTGGACGAAACACTTGGTTCATGAGACTTTGGAATGTGGATGGTGCATTAGTGATACCAAAAGGTATGACCAAAAATTCATAATGATCTTCATGAGTACGAAAGGAAGTTTTGGGAATATCTTCTTCTCTAACACGAATTTGGTGAAATCCGGAGCGAAGGTCTAATTTTGTAAAAAATTTTGCACCATGCAACTCATCTAATAGATCATCTATGACAGGGATAGGAAATTTGTCCTTGATAGTGAGTTTATTGAGAGAACGAAAGTCAGGACACATACGCCAAGAGTTATCTTTTCGTCTAGTCGGGACTACGGGTGAGGAATAAGGACTAGTGCTTTGTGACGAATGACTCCATGATCCAACAAATCCTGAATGATCTATTCGATTTCTATCTTTTGTGGTTGAGGATAGCGATAAGGACGATTGTTAGGAGGGACACTCCCTAGAATCAAATGGATGGCATGGTCATGAGATCATTTAGGTGGTAATCCTTGAGGTTCATGGAAAACCTCTTTGTAATGTGTTATGATGTCTTGTAACTCTGGAGCAATAATATCCGAAGTTGCTGGAGATTGTTTTTCCAAACAATTAATTTGAGATATAAACCCATATCCACCCTTTTTTAACATCTTCTCCATACTATGAGATCTCACCATTTGTGATGGAGGAGTAGTAATGCCTTGTAAGCGAATGACTCGTCCGTTTTCCTTCCATTCCACAAATAATTTTTTGAAATTGAAGCTGACCGTGTCTAATGTTTCCAACCATTCAACTCCCAAAATGACATCCGAGTTCCCAAAATTCATGACGAAAAGGGATCCAAACCAGGTATAAGTTCCCATTTTTATGGAAACTTGAGATGTGCGACCGACACATTGTGCATTCACCCCGTTGGCCACTAGAACCTGGAATTTGTCTTTGTTGGAAGAGTTAATGAATAAATTCAAAGCTTTTGCGGTTTTGATGTCGATAAAATTATGGGTACTACCAGAATCAATTAGCACATTCACCTTTTTCTGATGGAGAAATCCTGGTACCTTGATGGTATGGTGGGTGGTTAAACCCATGAGAGCATGCACGGAAATCGCCATTGTATCCTCTTCCTTTTCTTCTATAGTACATGGTAGGTCTTCTGGTATAGGTTCTTCTGATTGGTAAGGTTCTTCCTCTTCTCCTTCACATTGATCACCTTCAATATGAAAGTTTTGTTTTTGGGCACATGCTTTTTCCCTGGGGTGATGAGTGCGACATTTATAGCAAAAATATCTTGATGGTTGATCATTTCTACGAAAGGAATTGTTGCGATATGAGGGACGACTATAAGTTTCATGTCGTGCAGAAAATTGATGTCTCTTCTTGGCCAGCTTGGCTATTCTTATACAATCGTTCAACAATGTTGGATTGTGCATGTCTACCTCTACTCGAATACTTTCTTTCAAACCATTGCGAAAGGCTCCTACCACTGTGTCGGGACTAAGGTCTAAAGTATATGGTAGTAAACTGGTAAAATTTGAAACGAATTCTCTAACTTACCCTTCTTGTTTAAGAGATAACAATATTACTGTGTATGATGATGTAGCTCCTTCATCAAATCATTCTAAAAAATAGGTAGTGAATTTTCTCCAATTAATAGTAGCTCCTTTCTCTCGTTTAAGCCATACAAACCATTGGTAGGCCTTAGTGCCAAGTTTTGATGTAGCGAAAGGGAATTTATCAATTTCCTTAATTTGATATAAGTCAAGAATACCTTCCATTTTGGCTATCCAACCACGAGGATCATGACCTTCAAAAGTGGGCATATCAATTCATGGAAAATTATTATTAGGGCCTCTTGGTTGTTGATAACCCGTGTCCCTTTCTTGATTTTGGTTATACCACTGTCTCTGATAGCGATCCTTGTAATTATTCGAATCACCTCGTTGTTGTTCCCAATCATCATTAGGATAGACATTTTCTTCATTCCTTTGGGCATGGGAGTGATTTTGAGAATTAGTATTGGGATTAGGCTGGTTTTGTGCTTTTACTAGGTTTTTTAGGAGGAGACCAATTTCATTCATACCCTCTAGTAAGAGGTGAAGAGAATCATCATTGGAAACGACTGAGTTACTTGAGTTTCCTTGTGTGATGTTTTCGTGAGTTGGGGGAGGATTAGTAGCCATAGGATCTACTAGTGGATGATGTGGATTATAACTACCAATTTTAAAAGGAGAAAGAGAATTTTTTGTACCTGGGCTTCGATTAGGTCGCCTTGCGTTGTTATTGCTCATTTTTGAGCTTGATAATTGACCGTCAGCACCTTTGGTCCACTTTTTGCTCATGCACTTGTTAACATAGCCTGCTTAGGATTCCGCTTCAACTGCCGCTAATTTTGGTTGAATTTAGCAAAAAATTGGGATCCGCTTGAACTGTCACTCCAACTGTGACGCGGATGTGAGTTTGGGTGGCCTCCTTGCCTGCAACCTTCAACCTTCAATCTTCAACCTTTCAGTGACAACAATGATTCAAACCACGTAACCCACATTCAGCCACTTTCAACCGCTTTGAATACACCGCTCAGACCAACGAAACCATGGCACGCACCCAAATGACACTACGAACTGAAGACACGTCAAACGGATGACCAACGAACGACACAAATAATTTTGAGTCACACGAACGGACAACACAGAAGACACGATGACAAGACAAGACGAGCCGAAGACACGATGATTAACGACAAGACGAGCCGAAGACACGACGACTAATGACAAGACGAATCAAAGACACGAGCGAAAGACACGATGACTAACGACAAGACGAGCCGAGGACACGAGCGAAAGACACGACGATGAATGACAAGACGATCCGAAGACACGAGTGAAAGACACGATGACGAACGACAAGACGAACCAAAGACACGACGTTTAGACAGCGAACATGTGAACGAAAGAACCGAAAGTTGCGCTAGGAACTCCACGGGCATGTGACCGAAGTCACAAATCAATATGTGCTCGCTAGTCCTTATTAACTTCCCCACTGCTCCAACATACGCAATGTGGGATATTGATCCCCAAAAAACTAAATTTTTTTTTATAAAAATCATGATGAATACCTTACGTTATGCGTCTAATGTTTTAAACTCGCAATTTGATTGGTTGACGACTCCTGCGTTTCACAGCTATCGCGGATGGATGTTATAGGTGATTTAGACTACGATTTGGGTCGTGATCTCAACGTACGTCTTCAGAAAAAATTCTTTATTTTTTCCAGGTGTTCCTTGAGGTGGAGGAAGTACCGTTGCTTCAAATGGTTATAACGTTTTTTGCTCTGTGGTGCTGCCGGGACGTCAGGTATTTCTCAAGGACGCGAACCAAAAGGAAAGAAAGAAAAAAAAAATGAATAGAACGGATTTCCCCTGCTGCCGCCAGTAGCATGGATGGACGTGGAATCCCTACCGCCATCACCGAACCGGTCTCCTGATACCACTTGGAAGGATTTTCCTTCTACTATTTCGTGAACGAAATCACAATTAATATTGAATTCTATAACCAGCATAATTAAATAAATTGAATGCGAAAGCGAGGAGTATTAAATATTCAATAACAAATCATTTGCCACTAGGAGGGCAGATCCCGCTGTTAAGGCAAATGTAAAAATGCAGAGATAAATTAGCAAAATATGATATCCGTCAATAAAAGAAAACTACGCTAATAAATATGAATTTTTATTCAATTGGATAACCTAGCCGATTGCTAGGTTTGGTCTGTAGCAAAAAGTGATCTTATACTGTTCACCCCCTTCTCAGTATAAGCTTGTGTTATTCACAAATATGCTCTATATCTGTCTCTAATCTGGCACAAACCTATTCTCAAATCTACATCAAAATCTATCATCAATTCTATCCTCAAGCCTTAACACAAAGCTTGATCCAAAGCAAAGGAGGTTCTCCACTCTCATTCAAGACCTATGTAACAAATTCAAAAAATTATAGATGCCAACTTTATAAGACCTATCAATTAGTTACAATGGGTGTCTAATATTGTTCTTATAAAAAAAAATATTATCTAGAATTTTAGTCATTTTAGAAAGAAGAACCTAATCTATCATAAGTATAACTTCCATTTACCTTAAATATATGTTATTATTGATTCTACCATGAGGTGTGAAATTTTGTCCCTTATGTATGGCTATTAATGATATATCATATCTATATTACCCATGGTGATTAAACTAAAATAATTTTTACCACACCCTCGGACACATTTTGCTATTTTTCATGTCATTTATGTTAAATAATGTTGGAGTATCTTATCAATTCTCTACGAAAATAATATTTGTGATTTATTTCAAAATATAGTGGAGCATTATATTAATGATATTTTGGGAAAGTCTAAAAAAGGTATTGATTATCACACTGACCTATGTATCATATTTTATAAATTACACTATTATAAGGGTTGGCTTAATATAAATAAATATGTGTTTGATATCACAAATGGGTATATTTTAGGTTTCAATTGTATCATAAGGGCATGGGTATGGTCCACAATAAAATATAGTCCATTGATGCTATGCCTTCTCACATACTATAAAAGATATCAAATATTTCTTGGGAAATATTAGAGCTATTAGAAGTTTTATCCCTAAGCTTGCATTCAAATATTATTCACTCAAGCAATTACTTTAGAAAGATGTAGATTTCAAATGACATGAAAGTTGTGATATGGTTTTTCTTGAGTTCAAGAAATTTTCTTTAAGGCCCCCAACTCTTTGCCCACCCAACCAGGATAAACCCTTTGTTTTGTACATATAAACTACTCATATATTATTGGAACAAATAATTACTTAATAAGAATATTCAGGCAATGTCATCAACATAAACTAGGTACACTTCCATGTAGAAAGGCTACTTGGCCATTTATTTTGACTATGAGAATATTAGGTATTATATGTTGTATTAGACAAATTATGTGGTCCTTAAAATATATCCCTTGAGATACTTTATTTAGAAACCATACATCACTAGTGATAACTATAGTGAAGGTTCACTACAATGCAGTCATATCATATCTAAATATGATGAAGAGCTTAGGGGAAAAATATGAGCATTTTTATAATTACTAACTTCTAGGAATTCCATGTTAAGAATCACCTAGAGGGTATCTTCAAAGGGTAAATGTGGGTTTAAAAACCCTTATGCTATGTGTCCAATATTTTTGAATTATCATATGGAGGCACACGGTAATATTGCTTAGTCCTTTCAATGATATTTCAACCAAACCCCACTATTGATGGTGGCTAATGAGCCTTTTCAATTATAACTAAGAAAGCCCCATCAATGGTAGATGTTCAACCTAAATAATGGTCATGGGTGATCTAGCAAGACTATCACTCTTTCACATTGGTTTGGGTTTGTGTCCTTACCACAACCTCAAGGTAAGATATAGTGGTGAGGGATGGTTGAGAGGAAGTCAAAAACTAGGGAAAGAAAATGACTTATGAGAAATCTACATCAAGAGAACTCATAAGTCATTTACTTCCCTCCATCTAGTAAAATAGGCCACTTAGGTAAATATTCTCTCAACCAAATGCACATACACGAGGAAAAGCAAATTAAAATGATAAATATAGTAACAAACATGGAAATAACCTAAAATAAAAGTTCCACAAACATACCATGAGGGGATTCAAAGGATATTGTATTAAAATAATCAAGAAAAACATCAGATCAAAATAAAAAAGTTGGTATGAGTAAAAAGGAGGAGAGCTACATCAAAATTATCATAGAAACTAATATTGAAGCAAATACCTATAAGTGCAGATAAAAGGGGAGAATCATTTTTTTTGAAGAAAGTTGACCAAGACAAAAAAAAAATTCCAACAACACAACCTCAAAGATAGTATGATCAAGACTTTTAAAATATTTGAAAGAGAATAAAAATTAAAAGTCCCAACAAGTAGATGCTATGAAGTAAAACTAAGAGATAAATAGACAAATATTCTGAGAGATGGATAGACACTTTGATAAGCAAAGCATATTAGGATAAGAAGATAGGAATGAGTAATTACTTATGGCACACAAATTCCTAGGAAATGTATATGAACCAAAGTAATGTGCCACCACTAAGGAAAATATAGATTGACTACCAAGGACACATAAACTTAATCAACAAAGGAAGTAGGTGGTCCATTAAAGATGAGGATATGGCACCTACAAAAACACCTACTTAGGACTAACAAAAGTAATGGTGGTAGAAATTTTTATTCAAATTATAGAATCCCTAAAAAAAGTAGCTAAGATGGTCATATCATCCTACAAATTTTTGAGGAAAACTCTCCCTATTGTAACCTATATATATTAGTAATTATATTTATAAAAAGGATCAAGAAGTTTACATTTACAACTCTTGTAAGCTTTCTTTTATTCCTTTTTGTATAGTAATTGGATCTTGAGTGACTTGTGGGCAATCAAACCCTTGCTTCTAGCACAATATTTGTGAATTTTTTTGTAAAATATATTTTGTGGTTCTCATATTCTAACTTGTCTTTGTATGTGTGTATGTGTTTGTAGTCTTTACCTATTTTTTGGGTTTTACTTGCATGTGTATATATAGGAGGCGTATGCATAATTATGAGAATCCATTTATATTTCTCATGCTTTGACCCATCTCTTTATGCATTTGTAAACCTTTAACTCTATTTTGGGCTTATTTGTGTCAAGGAGATGAAGTGTTCACACTAGTGAATGACATTCAAGCCTATTGTGTAGAGAGATATTATTTGGTCTTTGGCATATCACCACCTTTTTTAGCCTAGGTTCTTACTATTTTTTAGTTGTTTTATATCTTTCACATAATTTTCCCTTTGAGTTCAATGTGCATCTAAATATCATATCCTAAGAAGGTTTTGACCTTGTAAAATACTACTAGAGATCCTCAATTGAGCTTAACCCTATGCTCTCAAAAGAGAACCTATTGTGTCACTCTCTACAAAGTGTAAGTGTCCTGACTAGGACAATAAAAATTGTAATACTTTAATGGAATACCAGGTGGGATCCCAATGACAGATAATTGGTCCCATAATTATAACAATAGGTTAGGCTTAGACTTGGTGAGGGTGTTTGCTCATCCCTACTTATCTTAGTGCCTCTCACTCACCTAGTGACTCTATTGTAGAATAAACATTAGAGGAAGCCACTGTTGAAGACATTAGACTAAGGTTACAATGAAAGCCTCAATCTATTTTCTTCTAGAGAAAAAAATACATTCACCTAGCAAATATATCCTATTGAAGAACACAAGCTTATACTGAGAAGTGGGGTGAACAATATAAGACCACTTTTTAATTTTATTTACTCAAATGATATTATTCAATATATCAATGTAATGTCAATAACAGTAATTAAAGAAATGCACAAATCACCACATACAATAGAGACACCAATTTAATGTTGTTCACCCAATGTGGGCTACTCCACAGAGAAAATATTTCACTAAAATTTTCTCAACAAATATATTGGGAATCCTGTCTCTATTACAATTTTTATAGACCTATGTCCAAAGGAGACACCAATCCCCTAATCAAGTTTGTGGATATATATATCCATAGGATATACCAATCCCCTTAGCTTGTTTGTGGATCTTTATCCATGAGAGAACTCCTCCTCTACTCTGGCTAGTGATCCTCTAGAAGACTACTGCCTCCACTACTCTAGCTTATGGATATCTCTCCATTGAAGACACTTGTCCTCACTCAGAAGACCTCTGTCCTCACCACCCTAGCTAATGGATCTTTATCCATTAGAGACTACTATCCTCTACTTTATCACCTCCAAATATTTCTCTCATCTCTGTCTCAAATCTACAATAAACATAGTCCTATGTTCTAACATAAATTTGCTCAATTTTTATCTTTGTTCTACAATAAAAAAATTCCTTTAGTCTAGCACAAATATACTCAATATATATCTCTGATATACACTAAACATGTCCTTCGATCTAGCACAAAGTTTCTCTATATATGTCTTTGATCTACCCTAAACACAGTCCTTCAGTCTAGCACAAGTATACTCTATCTTTGTATCTAATCTAACACAAACCTATCCTCAAATCTGAACCAAAATCTATCCTCAAGCCATAACACAAAGCTTGATCCAATTACAAATCAACTTTGTTAAATCTACCCCAAGCCTTAACACAAATCTCGAACAAATCAATCAATCAACTCTGCTCTCAAGACTTCAGAAAGACTTACCTAAAATCTACTCAATAAGTCCACACTAGAACTTGCTCAATATGCTCAATAAGTATTCACCAAGACTTACCTCAAATCTACATTGTAAGCTTCCACAAAAGCTTACTCTATTCAGTCCTTAAGTCCATTCTAAGACTTTCTCAAACCAGCTCACAAGATTTCATAAAAGCTTATTCAACTCAACTCAATCTATTATAGAAAACCTGTTCAATCACACAAATAAGTTTCACACAAAATAAAAATCTTGTTCTAATCTCACAAAAATATATAGATAATGGTTAGAGACTCGATATGTTTTCACACTCACAACAATACCTAATTACTTTCAAAATCTCTTGTTTAACCATAAAAACACATAGATAATGGTTAGAGAATCAATATATTTCACTCTCACACATAACTCAATCACTTCCAAACTCTCTTCAAATCAATTAAGAATAAAGAATAATTTGTTTTATAGAACTTAAACTATCACTCCAACACTCTCAATCAACTCTTTTCAACCAGATTCACTCAATCAATCACTCAATGAAACACAACTTGCTTACAAACCCTAAACATATGTTTCACTCCACTTCCAACAACTCACACTATGAATCTTAATCCTTGACTCAAGATGATTCCTAATTCACATAAAAATGATACTCATGTTCCTTTTATAAACCCTAATCATGCACATGAAGGTTTACTAAAATATTTCCAACAATGCTTATCAAACAATTTCACATAACAATGATACTCATGATCTTTCCACAAACCCTAATTCAAGATAGTTCTCAATTTATCTCTCAAATGTTCTCACAAATATTAACCAATCATGCACATGAAAGCTTATTCAATAATGCTTATCAAACAACCATTTTCACTCCAACTTAGCATTCACAACATTCAACAATATTTATTTTCACAAGGATGATATGCCCATACCTTTTTCTTGATGGAGAAATGACCTCAAAACCTGTATCAAACACACTCAACCTATTTGAAAATATCAATGGTTAGATATCAAAAATCTATGCTCAATATTTTCCTTGACAAATATTTCACCATGCCAAAATATAAAATCTCAACTAAACCTTATTTCTCCTTTGAATATTATTTTCACAATATAGCTTTATTTCAACATATAACATATAACACCCTTGACATACCTTATTACTCCTTTTATAAAATTTAACCACTAAAACATTAAACATAGTATTAAACCTTTAATTTCCATTTTATCTCCCTTTATAGCTCAGAAAACCTTTTATTTTTTACCACTATGCAATTTTAACTTAATAAAACTTTGGGAAAATTAAAAATTAATTTTCACACCTTTCAATTTTTGGATGCAACTTTAACCTTAGCAAATGTGAGCGCATACCTTTTTAAACCACACCAAAAGACCTTGGTGGGATTTGAAAACTTGATCCCCTTCTTCCAAGAACCTCCACACAACGCGTGCCCACCAAGTGGGCTACATGTCCTTACACAAAAGGTAAGGTGCACTCCTTCCTTTTGATATTAAATCGACGGTGCAAATGAAACTCATATTTGCCTTGTAAAACAATGATTGCATGGATCAAACCTGCAACCTGTCACCTGCGAGTGACCTAGTGCATCCTCTGGATGCAAAAAATGCTACCCAGTGCTTAGAAATATGAACGACACTCCACTTGACTGTATACTCTTGTCTACCTTCCTAAGCCTTAAAGCACATGCGATATATTCCTGCTTCAATCACTATGCACGATTTCACTTAGTCATTCAAATTTTCGCATGGATAATTTTTTAAGGTAAAACTTACCCCCTTTTATATGCAATGAACCATATTTCTAAATACGTTGGGTGATCCTTTAATTCGAATTTAATTCAAATTTAAATTTGAATTTGAAGCCTAAATTAATATAAATTTAAATTTTACCTTAGGGTAAAATATTTAAATTTAAATAATTTAAACCTAAGATTTTAAGATCTGTAACATTGGTCCTTTGGAGGAATAATTATTTTATAACTCCTTGGAATTTATTTTTCTTCAAACCAACCTGTAACCCAAAATATTATAATATTATATTATAATATTATTATTTCTATTAAATTTGTTTCTTTGCCTTGTTGGAAAAACCACTGGAGGACATTAATAATACCAAAACTTGGACATCATCTTCCTAAAATAAATGACAACAAACCTTGATCTCTTCTTGATATTAATGACAATAAACCTTGCTCATATTTCCAACAATCTCCCCCTTTGTCATTTATGGCAACCCATTTTCCTTTTAGCATTTACTTTAACTTTTTCAGTTTTACTCCCCTTGAGAAACTTCTCACCCTAACTGAATGCTCTCCACCTAATTCAAATATTTTCCCCTTTGCAATCAATGGCAAAGGGTCACCTTTGGGTCTTGGGGCTAAGAATGAGACTCTTATTTTAGCCCCTCATCCACCTCCTCTTGAGGTGGTTAATTCTGGGGTGGGAGTATATCTACTCCCAGCATGCATTAACATTTACCTTTGTCCACTTTTTTCCTCAACTAATCCTTTTGATTCCACTGAATATTCCCGTTCTTGCTTGTCTCTGGAATTTTTGATCTACAACACTTTTTTGTATGCCCATAATTATTGCACTTATAACAATTAATGTTGTTATTACTTAAAGGTGAAAATATCTTGGGGTTTCTCCTTGTGAAGCCATATCCATTTCTATCATGATCCCTGCAATTTATTGCCTTGTGACCAAAATGATTACAAGAGTATCAATACCCTTGAAAAAGATTTCTATTTCTGAAATTTCAATATTCTTGTCTTTCATGTGTCCTCCACTGTGTAGCCTTATGCCCAAACTTGTGACATGAGAAGCATCATTCATTGAAATTACCTTGCCTTGACCCCATTGGTCTCTTAGTCTCTTTTACCTTGTGATGTTTCATGTTCCATATGTTCCTTCTTTGTGGATTGTTCCTTTCCTATTGAACTTTCTATTGTTCAAATATTTCTCATAAGAATCAATTTCTCTTTCACTCTCTTATTCTAAAGCTTATTCTTCTTTGGAGCTTGAGATTGACTCATCTCCTTGTTCTTTTTTTACCTGGACAAAACCAAGAACTATCTTGTTTCATGAAGATCTTTGTACCTTGATAATTTTATCCAATTTCTTTGAGCTTATCCAAATCCGGTGTAGCTTGTCTTTAGACTCTTTTACTTCCTTCCTTAGTAATTCTACCTCATGCTATAACCTTTCACATTCTAAAACATTTGCTTCTAACCTCTATTTAAATCTTCTTGCCTTAGCTAATGAGTTGGTTAGATCTACTATAAGCTTTCCATTCTCTTCATCACATTCTTGAATTGAAGCTTATGTTTTTAGTTCTACTTTCTTACCTTCCTTAATGCATAAAGGGTAGAAATAATCTCACCCTCAAGATCAACTTCTCCCTTTTTTGATTCTTCCTCTATTTTTTACCTTTAGGATAATTTTCATTCCTTTCTAATTTATCTTTAATAGAAGCACTTCCTTCTTCTTCTATTGCCATAAGAAGACTTTAATTTTCTGGACCTTCAAGTGTATCTTCATATTAATCATCACTAAAACTATATCCATTCCTTGTATAACTATCTTCAAGATGACCAAAGTTGCCACATCTAAAATACTTGAGAATTATTGGTGACCCGTTTCTAACTACTTCATTTTCTTCTACCAAAAATAGAATTTCATCTTCATCACTATTTGAGGAACTTTCATCACTATCACTTGAGCTCTTACCTACCTTGTCTGCATAGAAACTCTTCTTATGTATTTGGAAAAATTCCTTCCTTGCTTGCCTTGTCCATCCCTACTTTTCTTTTGGTAATTATGTTTTTCTATTTCCTTGTTGTTATGATCCTATTTTTCTTCATAATTGCTATTTCTAGCCTCTAGACAATCAGATGTATAATGACTATATTTTCCATAATTGAAACATCTAACTAATTTTGTACCTTTTATACTTTATCGAGTCCTTGTTCCTTCTGCCATAATTTACTTCTTCATCACTGGATGAATCATTGCTTGAATCTAACTTCTTACCCTTTGTATTCTTAGTAGATTTGAAGGTTGCTTCTTTTTGGGGAATAGGTTCCTCTTTTATTATCATCTCAAAGCCTATGATAATTCCATGTAACTCATCCCTTGTCAAAAGTTCAATATCTTTTGACTTTTCTATAGCTGAAATTTTTTTACTATACCTCTTTGGGATTGACCTTAAAATCTCATCACAAACATCTATGTCTTCAACTTTAAGTCCAAGTCCTTGCATGGAGTTAACAACCTCATCCACACAAAGTAGATATGCAACAATGTTTTCCTCTTCCTTCATATTTAGGTCTTCAAATGTTCTCTTGTAATTTTACAACTTTACCCTTTTGAAATTTTTGTCTCCTTCATATATACCTTTCAATTTATCCCAAATTTCCTTTTCTTATGTGCAATGCATAAATTTTATAAAATCTATTTCTCACAAACCCTTTAAAATTCTATTAATTGCTTTTGAATTATTCAGATGTAGGAGCTTACCATATTTATTTGTAGGTGGAGGCTGGCGATATGTATCCATTCTCAACTGCTCCCCATATTTCATTTCCAAGTGCCATTAGGTGAATCTTCACTCTCATACTTCAAAGTACATAATTATTCCCATAGAACAATGGTGCTAAATTCCCTAAGGATCCATTCTGAGAATCAATCTGTGTTCTTGTGTACTTTTCCTTCAAGCTATTAAAATCTTTTGAAGGAACCCTCTCTGATACCAATTGAAGAACACAAGCTTATACTAAGAGGGGGGTGAACAGTATAAGATCACTTTTTACTTTTCTTTACTCAAACAATATTTATCCAATATATCAATGAAATATCAACAATAGTAATCAAAGAAATGTACAAATCACCAAACATAATAAAGACACTAATTTAACATGGTTCACCCAATGTGGGCTACTTCATTGATAAAATATTTCACTAAAAGTTTCTCAACAAATATCTTGGGAATCCTTTCCCTATTACAATGTTTATGGACCTCTGTCCAAAGGAGACACTGTACTGACCCAAATTTTTTGCACCCTTACCTTCAGGCTATAGGATCCATGCCCGAAAGGGGGATGCGAGAAGGATGGGACAATACCTCGGACTGAGAGGCCCTTTGAAGGTCGCGCCTCTCGGGGGAGGGGTATAAGGGTGAATTTTTGATGGATGGTGGGGTTCACCAGGAAACTTTGAGTGGCAGTTTCCACGCCTAGGTTGAGAATGGGTTTGATGTGTTCATTTTATACTCAATCATTCATATTCCTAGGTTGGCCAAAATGAATCTAAGCTATTCTATATGAAGATGCCGATTTATATGAATACAAAAAGCATGAATGAATCCTAAATACAAGGAATATGTTAAATGAGAAAGAATGCACCTGATTTCGGATGTCTGATGAAGATTCTAAAGCTTGTAGGAGTCCAGATCATCCCGAATATGATAGGATCATCTGCAATTGTACAGAATCATCCCAGATCATAGGCGATCATCTGAGATCAGACAAGATCATCGTCGATCTGAATTCAAAAACCTACAATCACAGAAACAGACACCAAAAACCAAAAATGCAACTGCAAGAATAATGCAAAATGATAGAAATGAGAGTATAAATGCTTAACTGATAAATCTAGATAGCAGATTAAAGGAAATGCATTGTTTTAATAACTTATTTTAACTTTATCATGCATTTATGCTAAATGAGGTGAACTCCAGGATGCAGAATGAAAATAATCAAGCTAATGCATAGTAAAATAAGGAAGGAAGATGAGAAATGCAAACTCAGGGCTCTGATTGCCCCCAATCTGAACTACAGTTGAGATCACCTCCAATCGTACGAGATCATCGCCGATCTATGATAGGATCATCCGAAATCATGTGGAATCGCCTGCGACGATCCGAGCTTCCTCCAGCTGAAGCATAGTGAAAACCTGCAATGAAAACTTAAAACTACGAGTGCAAACAATGGTGGATAGGACGTCTTAACACAACAAAGCTAAATGGCAGGGAAAATCAACCAGGGAGAGAGTCAGGAGGAGAGCCAGGGGGATAAACTAAGAAAATCCTAGTTTATATAGGATTAGGGGGAGGTTAGGAGGTTGGGGATCATCCCAATCTGGGAGATCTCCAACGGAGGAATCTCCAACTACGCAGACACGCTTCTGCCCAAGTTGGAGAGGTTATTGAAATAGAAGCTAATTATGAAAATTTGGTTTTGGGACGAAATCGTCTGGACGTTCTATTCCAGACGAATTCGTCCGATCTGGGATGATTTCGTCTGATCGACGACGATATCGTCCAACGGTCAAAACAACTCCTAAAAATGGTGCAAAAAATGGGGGGAGCGGTTAACGGGTGGTTTCGGGGTTAAAATTCAAATTTTTATCTTTTTACTAAGGGTTTAACTACGCCAATTTTAGGGTGCTACATTTTGCCCCCTCTTTAGCGAATTTTTCAAAGAAAATGCGTTAAAGATGAGTTCTTTACGCTTTACGAGAAAGCAAAAATTTATTCCATTTTTTAGACGATGATTCTAGGTCGAATCGTACGACTGCTTACTATGGTGCCCCCTCCGTGTTTTTACCCAAATCGAACGTTTGAGGTAAAAGCGTAAAAAAGCAAAATTTAAAAAAAGTTGTTTTTAAATAAAATTAAAAAAATAGGGTAAAACCCTAATTCATTGTTATTGTTCACTTTTGCTGTTTTAGAGCTCTACAGGCAAAATGGTGGAAATGACACACAGATCGATAGAGGTCCGACGCGGGTTGCGGGTAAGGATCTAAACTTGATGCATTATGTTTTTAATTTGATTTGTGTGATTTTTAATTTGAATTTTGACTATTTTTGGGGCATCACGGCCATTTTTAGGCCATCGACGACGTCAGGATGAAATCGTCCCAATTTCATCGAAATCATCCCTAGATCTCCGATTTCGTCTAGGGGTGAAATCGATGAAATAGGGGCGATCCCGTCCAACAAGGGGTGATCCCCAAGTTGAGAAATCGAAGATGATTTCATCCTACCAAGGATGATTTGACTTAATTTAGTACGATATCATCCAATAATGGATGATATCATTTTTTTATAAGATGAAATTGATTTAACTGATTTTAATGATTATCTATTAATGATTTTTGTTGTTTTATTGTTTATTTTGTAGAGGGGATTACTAAAAAGTTAGGAGTGGAAATACGGGGGGCTTAGAGACGATGTAGCCATGCTCGATCAGGCGGAGCGAGACCGACTATCGAAGGTTGGGCTACAACATGTGGTAGAGATGCCACAAATACCTACAGACATGGGGCTATTGATAGCCCTAGCAGAGAGGTGGTATCCGGGGTCATCCTGCTTTCGGCTATCGATAGGGGAGATGGCTCCCACTCTAGAGGATGTATGGAGGATCTTGAGGATCCCCATACATGGGCGGTTGATGACTCCTATGGCCAATCAGGGCCATGCCATGATGCGACTGTGCGGAGACCCTAGCTTCGCCCTAGAGAAGGGCGGAGTGAACATCGAGACATTGAGGCAGATGCCTAGGGCATCTCGATTGACTCAAGTTTTGGTAGGGGTAGTGGGTGGCCTACTGCTATGCCACCAGAGTGGATGCAGGTTACCATGGCTGCTCTCAGATGTGGTCTACGACATGAGAGACCATGGCTATAGGTTTTCTTGGGGTAGCTTTGTACTATGCCACTTGTATAGGATCCTATACGGGGTCGTATACAAGGGAGGTCGATGTCTAGTACTGACATCGTTGCTACAGGTTTGGTGCTGGGAGCACATTGCGGTGTGGAGGTCGGTAGGGCTTCCACTGATAGGGGTTGATCGGGAGAGACCTCAGGTTTTCTATTGGTGGCTCTAGAGAGGGTCACAGTGGTGGATAGATCTATCGATGTCTCGGAGGTTGCTAGATGACCTCATCCCTGACCAGATCACCTGGAGGCCATGGAGAGAGCATCCAGGGTGGGGAGAGGATGGATAGGAGTTGGCTCGCATCAGGCGAGTCTTCTGGCTGAGGATGGAGTGGGGAGAGGTAGAGCTCCACCGCTATGACCAAGTTTTGAGGTAGTTCGGTCTACAGTAGGGGATCCCTTCTCTCAGAGACTACGAGTACTCTCGGACTATCTGGGATAACACTACACTGAGCGGGGCTCTAGATATGCAATGATTTTAGAGTCAGGATGTTGATGATGCCCCCATTCAGCTAGTGGATGGGGATGATGCTGGGGTCATAGATGGATATGATGCCTGGTACATAGGCATCCACCCTCCTCGGATGATGAGGGCATAGGGTCCAATGCATGCTATTGTGCAATGGATGGGGAGGCAGTGCCAGGCTACCATCGATGCAGCGAGGAGTCATGGAGGGAGGGAGCAATGATGGTCTCCTTAGGAGAGACGTCGGAGAGTGCCACAGGCTCCGGAGAGACCACAATAGCTAGAGAGGAGAGAGGAGGGACTCCCTTCTCAATAGAGGGATAGGCCACCATCACTCGATAAGGGCAAGGGTGTCGAGGTGGGGGAGAGCAGTGAGATGGCGGCTCTCTAGGCTGAGAATGCCCACCTCCGGGCTCAGGTGCAGACACTATAGGATGAGGCTACATGACTCAGGGCTCGGAGCGGAGGGGCGAGCACTCAGGATCTGGCATGGGCTATTGCTCAGACCATGTTCTACTAGGGATTGTACTATCATGTGGTTCCAGAGAACTAGAGGATACCATTGCCAGCCCCCATTGCGGAGCCGATCATGATGGGATCATCGAGGACATCCTCATGATCGACGTCGAGGACCCATGATATAACATGGACCTCGATGGGACCACCTCCTCCACCTTAGGGTGGGAGAGGAGATGAGGCTGAGAGCTCGAGGGCTTCTCGAGACTAGCTGCACATTGACTATAGACTGTATATTTTTGAGAGGATTGAGTATGCCAGGGTATAGATTGTGGCATACCAATCCAGTTTTGATATGATGTACATATATTTGATATATATATATATATGATATTTTTGTGATATGACTTGTCCATATGTTTTATGATGCTTTAAATTTTGAATTGTTGATTGATTATTCATGTAATTATGTCGTTGGAAATAGTATAATTTTATGTCATGTTGTAAAATTTAAATGAAATAATCTGATGTAAACAAATTGGTTGTTGTGGTATGATTTGATGAAAAATAAAGGGACTTCTAACAATAATTTCAAAGGACATTGTCGCTGTTATATGACCATTTCATGGAGTCGCCGCTCGCTAGGTCGTCAAGCTAATCCCAGTATAGAAATATTGCTAAAAGTAAAAGAGTGCTTAAGAGACTGTCTTAAGACTTTGTGTTGTGATGATGAAAAATGATGATGGTGATGATTTGTTTTCAGATTTTCATGAAAATATTATGCATGAAATATAAAAAAATATGATTTTTGCTAGGCATAAAATTCCTAAGTGTGATAAAATTTTGAACAATTCCTTAGGAATTATACCATCGTTGCAAAATTGAATGTTGACATAATGAAATGAAATAGAAAAAAGTGTTCGTTCTTTTTAAAGCACAATTGTGTAACATAATGATGTAAGCCATATGTTTTTATGAATTAAAATGAATGGGAAATAAAATTAGAACAATGGTTTGCGCTAGGCATAGAATTATAGGTATAGACTTATACCATCATCGCGAAATCCAAAAATAATTTTATTGCATAATTGATTTTTGATTTTGAGATAAACAAAAAATATATAAGATGAGGACTTGCGCTAGGCATAAAATTCCAGTTTAGGTTTTAGGAACTATACCATCGTTGCGGAAGTCGAAAGTATATATAAATGTGACTTTATTGCTAGATTTTTGAACATGTTTTGAAAGAAAATTTTGGATTTTGGAAAAAAATGTATTTAATTGTTTTTACGCTAAGCAGATGTTCTCAAATAAGAAGATGAAATTATTCCAAAATATTTGCATAAATATTTTAAATTATCTCAAAGACAAAATGTAGATTTATAAGGAACCCTCATGTGCATATGTGAGTTCATTGCCGATCTTGATTTATCATAATGATACAAAATCTCTCAAATACAAATGTGTGTGCAATTGTATTGTTCATTTACCAATTTTGAGCAAGATAATTTGATACAAGTAATTTGAATTAACCAAATAAGTGTTCATTGACCATGATTTATATGCATGTAACCGTACCGGACTACTATGTAAGTCGGGTCATCAAGAGCTAGCTGATCCATAAGCAAACATAGTCCTGTACAAAAGAAGGTCGCTAATGTGACAGACATATCACCACGCTAGGAGTTACCCAAGGCCAAGCGGGTTGGGCACAAACCACCTGTTATGGGGCTTACCTCACGGTTTTCGAATAATTGAGAATTCCAGGGATTCAAGCTCATTCACCCTTCTTTTCTTTTCAAGGGGTAGGGAAAGGGATTTATTGCATTTTGCTTTTTCTTTTCTCTTTCTCTTCTTTTTTTTTTTTGTATTTTTGCTTGGAACTGAGATAATGCTGAAATATTGCTGCGATGGTACAAAATGATATTTTTCTTTTTCTCATTTTCTTTGACTTTTCTTTTTCTTCCTATACTAGGGATACTTGCTCGGATTGGTCTGTAGAGCAAGGGATTTTTATTCTAGGTAGGGGTGAGCTTGTCCTTTTGTCAATTCTCAAAGATTCTAGACCATGTGCATGATAGGATAGCAGGGGAAACTTTTCGCTCAAGAAACCACTTCTACTATGTAGCATCATATTGAATTTGCAATGAAATCATTTTAATGTGAAAAGATATACTTGGTTCAAGTAAATAACAAGATCAATTCTCTATGCTCAAAACTTTATTTAATTCAACTGTGGACTTTGATATAAGAGAGATTAATAATCATACCAAATAAAATCAAGATATTTATTCATGTGAGTGTGAAAGTGCGGGATTCCAAATAAATGCTAATTTATCCAAAATAATTGAAAATATAACTGCAATACTTCAAGAATTGACAGGTGCAAAAATAAAAGATGTTTTTTGAAGATTTTGATGATTTTGATGTTTTTTATATTTTGATTTTGATTTATGAATTGAGAAGATACACAATATGATTGTTTTTGAAATTTTTATATGAATTTACTAAAATGAGACAAGATGTACAATATATACAATGATGAAATTACCATAATTATGCATAATAGCGCTTAAGATGCATAATGTTCATAGGTTCTTTAAGATCTTTACCATCTAAGGTAGCTAATCTGTATGCTCCCGATCCAAATTTAGCAGTGATGATATATGGCCCAAGCCAGTTAGGTTCAAATTTACCTTTAAGGTCTTTAGTTGCATTAGTATTTTTTTATTTTCTTTTAAGACAAGGTCACCGATCTCAAAGGATCGATGATGAACTTTCTTGAGATATGCTCGTTTGAGCTTGTTCTGGTAGGCTCAAAGATGCTCCAAAGCATTGATGCACTTCTCATCTAGGAGTTCTAACTGACTAAATCTGCTAACACGATATTCATCTCCTACTTCAGTATCTTGAAGTAGCAGAGCCAAAGAAGGAACTTCTAATTCAAAGGGAAAAATAGCTTTAGCACCATAAACCAAAACAAAAGGTGAAGTGCCCGTGGGAGTATGAACGCTAGTTCGATAAGCCCACAAAGCAGGATATAATTGAATGTGCCAATCTCGACCAGATTTATTGACCAGTATTTTGAGGATTTTAATTAATGTTTTATTAGATGCTTCTGCTTGGCCATTACCCTGAGGATAATAGGGAGTGGACCAACGATGTTGAATTTTATATTTTTGACATAATTTCTTTACATATTTATTTTTGAAACAAGTTCCATTATCCGAGATGAGATTTGCAGGAATTCCAAACCTACAAATAATTTGATTAAAAATAAATTTGGAAACTTGGGTTCCAGTGCAAGAAGCTAAGGGCATAGCTTCAACCCACTTCATGAAATACTCGATGGTGGTTATGATGAATTTGTGTCCATCAGATGACACAGGATTGATTTTTCCAATGATGTCTAAGCCCCATTTTGAAAAGGGCCAAGGAGATGAAATAGCCTACAGTTCTTGTGCAAGCGCATGGACAAGGTCAACATGTTTCTGGCACTTGTCGCAATGGCGCACGTAATCATGTGCATCATTCTCCATGGTAGGCCAAAAATATCCTATCCTAAGGAGCTTCTTAGCAATGGCGCTACCACTAAAGTGTCCCCCACAAGATCCATCATGGGCTTCACTCAAAGCTGATCTAGATTCTTCTAGATTCAAACATCTCAGTAGGATACCTTCAAAAGATCTCCTATATAATGTATTGCCAATTATTACGAAGTGACTTGCTCGTCTACGTAATAACCGATGTTGGTTTCTATTAAAACCTTCAGGGAAGGTCCCATTTTGAAGAAAATTGAATATATCAGTGTACCAAAGTTCAGGAGTAGTTTCATTGATTAGAAACACATCCAAAGGTTCTAAGCATGATTTATTTGAAGTGGGTTCCTAGAGTCGATGAATAATGATGGTAGCATATTCGTCATCTAACTCCAAGGGTAAAAGAGATGTAGCTGCAGCCATAGCGTCAGCCGCACGATTATTAGTTCTAGGAATAGCTTCCAAGGTAACTTGATCAAATAAAGATATTAATTGTAATACATATGCTTTATATGGATGCAATTTATCATCTCTGGTCTGATAAACATCATTAATTTGATTTATAACAAGTTGAGAATCATCGAAAACTAATAGATTTTTAATTTTTAGTGCCAAGGCAGCTCGTAAGCCAAGGATTAGAGCCTCATATTCAGCAGTGTTATTAGTACAAGCAAACGTTAATTTAAAGGATAGAGGTATAAGATGTTTCTATGGAGATATTAGAATAATACCTGCACCAGCCCCACTCATGCATCGGGCTCCATCAAAGTATAAGGACCATTGCTCTGGATGGTCTACCTCTAGTTTAAGGCATTCATCAGGAAACTCAATGATGAGGGGATGGGTAGACTCTAAGGGTGCAACAGCTAATTGATCTGCTATGATTTGACCCTTAACAGACTTCTGTCCTATAAACATGAGTTCAAACTCGCTTAGAGCAAGAACCCACTTTGTTGTGCGACCAGATAAATAAGGTCGACTCATGAGATACCGCAAAGGATCGAATTTAGCAATAACATATATTTTTTGACTGAGCATATAGTGGCATAGTTTCTGTGTAGAAAATATGACTGCTAGACATAACTTTTCTAATGTTGTGTAGCGGGTTTCATAACTGATTAATGTTCTGCTAATGTAATAATTAGCACGCTCTCTTTTCTCATCATCCAATTGAGCTAACATAGCTCCTAAGGCAAAATCTGAAGCAAAAATATACAAGATAAATGGGCGATCAGGTCTAGGTGGTGAAAGCACAGGTGGGTTAAGAAGATATTGTTTGAGGAGTTCAAATGCTTCCTGACATTCATTGTCCCAATGGAAAGAGACATCCTTCTTAAGAAGCTTAAGAAAGGGTCTAGTTTTATCTGCCAGCTTATCGATGAAGCGACGGATAGCTTGAAGCTTACCTTGTAAACTCTGTAATTTAGATATATTTGTGGGTGCGGGCATATCAGTGATAGCCACAATCTTGAGAGGGTCAATTTTGATGCCACGTAAAGAAACTATAACCCCCAATAATTTACTGGACTTAACTCCGAATATACATTTGGTTGGATTCAATCGGATAAGATATTCCCTTAACCGATCAAATACTTTTCTCAAGTCATCTAAATGGTCATCTTCTTTAATAGAACGAGCTATAATGTCATCTACATAATCATGTAGTATATCATGCATCATATCATGAAAGATATAAGTCATGGCTCATTGATATGTTGCACCTGCATTCTTCAAACCAAATGGCATCACTTTCCAACAAAAGGTCCCCCAAGGGGTAATAAAGGTTGTTTTAGCCTGATCTTCAGGAGCTATCTTGATCTGATTATAACCAAAAAATCCATCCATTAAGGATATCATTCCACTCCCAACAATAAAATCAATGATCTGATCCATATTGGGAAGAGGAAAATCATCTTTAGGGCATGCAACATTAATATCTCTAAAGTCTATGCAAACCCTAACTTTGGTAGCTTCTTTCTTAGTTACTGGAACTACATTCGAGATCCATTCAACATAATCAATGGCTTGTATAAAAATAACATTCAAGAGTTTTTCTAACTCCCCTTTGACTAGTAAGGCCACTTTAGGATGCATTTTTCTAAGTTTTTGTTTAACAGTTTTAGCATCCGGATGGACTACTAGGTGATGCATAACTACAGAAGGGTCTAAACCTCGCATATCTTCATATGTCCAAGCAAAGACATCTTCATATTCTTTAAGAAATGCAATGTATTTATCCTATTTTTCTTGACTCAATTCTGATCCAATGTTGATTATGTGAGGATTATCCTCAGTTCCAATGTTAATTTTTATGACATTTTCTACTTCCATGTGTAGATCTTTCTCAAAATTAGGTGGGGCGGGTGAAATGCCCAATTCTTGTAATTCTGCCAAGGTTAGCTTGGATAATTCATCTTGAGGAGTCGTGGCCTCAAGCTGGGCTATACTAGGTATAGAGCCATCAAAATAAAATTCATTATGTAATAATTCCTCAATGGAGACATCATGGAAGATATCTCCCTCCAACTCATCATCGGATTTAGCGATCATCTCAGGGTAAGCTATAGATAGCATATTACATGTAAATAGCTTATTCGTTAAATGCAAAGCATCACGCTCATCCAAATAATCTTGATAACATATGAGATGGTCATCATCCTCAAATGGGAAGGGCTGACCCTTACTAGGAAATAGGCCCACACCACATCGGGTAGGCCATGGCTCTACCTCAAAGGGTTCTTTCATACCATTTTGGAAAGGTCCTAAACCTTTCCCTTTATATCCCAATTTAAGCATTATAGATTTGGCTTTAATATACTCATTAGTAAAATAACATCGAGCATATCCATCATAATGAGTCTTGATGTTTCTGGGTATTCTACCCTAGTCATATCCCTTATAAATAAAAGCACAGCTCCCGACTTGGTAAGTACTTCCCATAGGCTGTGGGAGGCCCAAGGTATGAGGAGATGGTGGCAAATTATTTAAAATAAGGGAATCTTGCATAGAAGCATTCATTTTCTCTGATATAAGAATTTTAGATAAATCGGGTAAGAGCTCGTCAGTAAGAGCATAAGAGGTAGAAGGAACATTTCCTACATCTTCTGATGCGGAAACTATGCCTTTGGTGGATGTAGATTTTGTAGAGATGTCGATGGATGGGTCTATTATAGGTATAGAAGTTATAGGAGTAGAACAAGAGGCATTGGTTGTGGGATTAGGATCTTTCTGAGGTCCTAATGTGGTTTGTTTAGAGGATGGTTGAGTTGTATGTAGGGGTGGAACTGATGGAGAAGAAGTAGATGACGTTGTGGGTGTGTGTTTCACACGTTTAGATGGATAATGAGAATTAGGATGTGTGGATGACAGAGCAGGGCAAAATTGAACTCCAACAGGTTCTGCCAAAGCACACATATCAAAGGGTCTAGGATCACCATGAATGGTAACCAACTGATTCTTAAATTTGAATTTAACACATTGATGTAAAGTTGAGGGAACAGCTCGCATCACGTTGATCCAAGGGTGACCCAAGAGTATATTGTATGATGCAGGGCAATGTACAATAAACACGGTCGTATCCAAGGTTCTCGGACCAACCTGCAATGGGATGGTAATAACTCCACACGTTTCTTGTGTTTCATCATTGAAGGCTTTTATGATCATATCAGTTCTTTTCATTTCATCACTTCTAAACCCAAATATTTGGTAGAAGTCAAAAGTGCAGATGTTTAAAGATGAACCATTATCAATCAAGACTCGTTTAATTGCTACATCTCCAATTAAGGCAATAATATATAAGGGGTTATCCTTATGTAAACTATGTTGCGGTATGTCTCTATCTCGAAAGTCAATACAATCAACTTCATGAGTTATTATAGTATTAGCCATGGCTTCAGGTTGAATGTCTTGTGGTACCATCATCCGGCTTAATGTGAGCATTAATTCATCTCTATGTGTAGGAGAAGATCTTAAAAGGTCCAAAAGAGAAATTCTAGCTGTAATATTTGATAGTTGCTCATTAATATTATAAGGAGGTTTAGGTTGAACATTAGGTGCATGATTCCCTTTATTAGGAACCTTCAAAACAAATGGAGCTGATCCATCATTCTGCATTTGATCTTGTTGAGAGTTTTGAGCCTGTTGTCTAGTAACAACTCCGATGGTACCCACAATATTATTCTATGGATGATGAATGGGTCTTGGTCTAGCATTTATGGCTTGCTCATTAGAAAGTAATTGGTGAGAGGATGGTCTAGTAGTGACTCTTCTTGGAAATGGTTCTTCCGGAACCATATAACTTGTGATAGGGTGAATAGTATTCGATTCATCTTCAGAACTATTCGATTGATTTGATGTGATTTCCATATCACTCTCAGTCTCATATTCTGTATCACTAAGATCAGGTGTCCAAATATTATGTAGAGGCCTGGTCGTAACCATGGATAAGGTTGTGTCAAATATTTCCAAATCATGAACAGGTAAATGCCCACTAATAGTCCCTACATATCGGGTAGGAGGGGGAACATTATGATGTTCAATTTGATTAGCCACTTCCTTGCCATGTTTTGGTAAAGGATGTTGAAATATGTCCAATGACTGATTGGCATTCTGATTCTGGTTTTGGGGGATGTTCTTTTGAGCATTATTAGGAGGATTTTTCTTAGGTTGAAAGGCTTGCACCTCCATCTCATTGTTATCAATTAAGTCCTGTATTTTATGTTTTAATATTTTACAAGAGTTGGTAGTGTGTCCAGGTCCTCTATGGAAGTCACAATGTAAATCAGCTCTGTATCCGGGTATAGTTGGATCAGGTTCCCGGATATTTGGTAATTGAATCAAACCTCATTCTAATAATTGTGGTAGAATGGTTGATAAAGGTTGATTTAACCTAGTAAATTCTCGAGGAGGTTTATCGGGAGGTTTCAATATAAACTTCTCCGTTGTCTTCACAGCATTAATAGTAGCAATATTTCTACTATCAGTGACTCCATCACCCACAACTTGTTTATTTTTATATTGATTTCTGGATGTTTTCTCATCATCTTTCTTTTTAAGTTGACCTCTCCTAATGAGAGCATCTTCCACTCTTCTGGCTAAGTCTATAGCCTGATCGAAGGTGGTCAAGGTAGCAGTTGATAACTCGTAGGATAGTTGGTCTTGTAAATTATTAATAAAGATGTCCAACATCTCCCTATAAGGTAACACAAAGTGCAATTTTCCTATCAACTGTCTCCACCTAGCTAGGAAATCAGCAAAACATTCATCTTTGTCTTGTTTTAAGTTGTACAAGTCTTTAATGGTCACATGCCTTTCGATGTAGGCACTAAATTGATGAACAAAAGACTCGGTTGTTTCTTCGAAATTCCTCAAAGAATTAGTGGGTAATTGATAATACCACTCTAATGCCATTCCTCCTAAACTTTTTGGGAACATTTTTAGCAATAATAAGTCATCATGTGATATATCATGACATGCTATCCTAAACATACGAAGATGCTCTATGGGATCTTCCGTTCCTTTATATATGGGCAGGATAGGCATAGGAAAATGTTTAGGATATGGTTGTGCTACAACTATAGGATCTAAAGGCTGACTACACATCTCTCGATAATTGTACGAGGGACGGTAGGGATCTATCTGGTCCATGCGGGAAACTAACTGTTTCACCATGGTTTCAAGATTACTAGTTTGTCCACCATATTGGTTCGGTGGGACATAGGTATGGGATTTATGAGTGTATGATGGTGTGACATAAGGATTAGATGCTATATTGCTATTATGTAAAGTGTTGGTAGGAAGAGTATTATGAAGGAGATTTGTAGTAGTATTATGTTGTATCCCAGATTGTTGGTAATTGGTGTTTGGTTTTGTTTTGGGCTTTTGTTGATTTGAAGTATGTTGCTCAATAGTTTGGCGAAATAGAGCAGTAAATGATGGTTTCTTTTGTGCGGGAATAACCCTAGGCTTGCTAACAGGCACTTTAGATGGTTGGGTAAGTTGTTGTTGTTGCATGTTCTAGATTATAGCGGCCATATCCAAATTGGATGGTCCAGCTTGATCACTTTCTTGATCAACAAAGGACAAGGGATTAGTGCGTGTGTGAAATACTTCTTCTAGGGTTGCTTGAGTGTCACTAATTCGATCCTTGTCCATATGGACTACTCTATTAAGAACACCAATATTAGTATTGATGAACTTCCAAAATTGTTCCATGTTCTCAAAAGTAACAGCTCCTCCCGGAGACATTTTAGGGGATGAGGATCCTTCCTCTCTAATAATTTCTTCATGTTCATTTCCTACAACAAGCTCTTCTTCTTGCTGGTCTAGGGTTCCTTCTTCCGGAACTTGATCTTCAGGAAGGACATCTGGGTTATTTAATGGTTTTCCTAACCAATCTTCTTCTTCTTCAGTCTGTTTTCCATTCCTAAGTCTAGGCATTGTGCTTAAACTTAGATTTCAGCAAATATATATACTTGTATATATATATGCGATAGGTTTGAGAGGTATATATTTTAACTATATACCTACTATAATACTTAAAAGGGAAATGTTTTTGTTTTTTTTTTTATATGTTTTTTTTTGTATTATTATTTCACAAGTATAAAAATAACAAACAACATGCTAGTTGCAAGAAATAACAATAATAAAAAGAATAACTTAGTTTTCTATAAATAGTTTATGGATATCGTTGATAGGATCAAGTTCATCAGGAGTCATGAAATGCTCCTCTTCAAATTGGAAGTGGTTTTTCAAGAACTTGACAAAGTGTGCTATGGTAATATGATCTACTTCAGATTCTGACTTATAAAAATAAAGTTCATGGCAATACTCTCGATACAACACAGCTCTAGGAACTCTATTCCATATCTTTCTATCCGTAAGAATGACTTCTTGATCCTCTATACGAGATAGAAACTTATGTACTACAACTGCGTTCTCAAGGTATTCCTCAAAGGTGTACAATTCTGAAGACACAAGTGCTCTTTTATCTGCTAACCACCTATGGCAAGCTCTCCGAAGTTCATGGTACAAAGTCACCCGATCGGGATCTAGGATTCTATCTAGGACAAACCTCTTAATTTGCCTAAGTTCTACGAGATCTAGATTCAATAATACCCAATCTCCTATCAAGTTCATCCCACAAAGGTTGGACTCTATTTGTTTGAGGTACTCTAAGCACAGAAGTAATCTCTATGGTTGTTAATTGATTTTCAACATTTATGGTGACAACTCGTCTTTTATTATAATCTACCATCTAAGTCTGATATGCAATTTTAACAATTTTCTAATGATTCTAGATGTTCTTAATAATGCATTTATATTTATATTTTTGTTTTCAAAAGGCTTTTAGTTTCACGTCGGGTTCACCAAAATGTACTGACCCAAATTTTTTGCACCCTTACCTTCAGGCTATAGGATCCATGCCCGAAAGGGGGATGCGAGAAGGATGGGACAATACCTCGGACTGAGAGGCCCTTTGAAGGTCGCGCCTCTCGGGGAGGGGTATAAGGGTGAATTTTTGATGGATGGTGGGGTTCACCAGGAAACTTTGAGTGGCAGTTTCCATGCCTAGGTTGAGAATGGGTTTGATGTGTTCATTTTATACTCAATCATTCATATTCCTAGGTTGGCCAAAATGAATCTAAGCTATTCTATATGAAGATGCCGATTTATATGAATACAGAAAGCATGAATGAATCCTAAATACAAGGAATATGTTAAATGAGAAAGAATGCACCTGATTTCGGATGTCTGATGAAGATTCTGAAGCTTGTAGGAGTCCAGATCATCCCGAATATGATAGGATCATCTGCAATTGTACAGAATCATCCCAGATCATAGGCGATCATCTGAGATCAGACAAGATCATCGTCGATCTGATGAATTCATCAGACGAATTCATTAGAAACCTGCAATCACAGAAATAGACACCAAAAACCAAAAATGCAACTGCAAGAATAATGCAAAATGATAGAAATGAGAGTATAAATGCTTAACTGATAAATCTAGATAGCATATTAAAGGAAATGCATTGTTTTAATAACTTATTTTAACTTTATCATGCATTTATGCTAAATGAGGTGAACTCCAGGATGCAGAATGAAAATAATCAAGCTAATGCATAGTAAAATAAGGAAGGAAGATGAGAAATGCAAACTCAGGGCTCTGATTGCCCCCAATATGAACTATAGTCGAGATCACCTCCAATCGTACGAGATCATCACCGATCTATGATAGGATCATCCGAAATCATGTGGAATCACCTGCGACGATCCGAGCTTCCTCCAATTGAAGCATAGTGAAAACCTACAATGAAAACTTAAAACTACGAGTGCAAACAATGGTGGATAGGACGTCTTAACACAACAAAGCTAAATGGTAGGGAAAATCAACTAGGGAGAGAGTCAGGAGGAGAGCCAGGGGGATAAACTAAGAAAATCCTAGTTTATATAGGATTAGGGGGAGGTTAGGAGGTTGGGGATCATCCCAATCTAGGAGATCTCCAATGGAGGAATCTCCAACTACACAGACACGCTTCTACCCAAGTTGGAGAGGTTATTGAAATAGAAGCTAATTATGAAAATTTGGTTTTGGGACGAAATCGTCTGGACGTTCTGTTCCAGACGAATTCGTCCGATCTGGGACGATTTCGTCTGATCGGCGACGATATCGTCCAACGGTCAAAACAACTCCTAAAAATGGCACGAAAAATGGGGGGAGCGGTTAACGGGCGGTTTCGGGGTTAAAATTCAAATTTTTATCTTTTTACTAAGGGTTTAACTGTGACAATTTTAGGGTGCTATAGACACCAATCCCCTAATCAAGTTCATGGATATCTATCCATAGGAGACACCAATCCCCTTAGATGGTTCATGGATCTCTATCCATAGGAGAACTCCTTCTCCTCTGCTCTGGCTGGTGATCCTCTAGAAGACTACTACCTCCACTACTCTGGCTTATGGATCTCTCTCCACTGAAGCCTCTTAAACTCACTCAGAAGACCTATATCTTCACTGCCATGGCTAATGGATCTCTATCCATTGGAGAATAGTATACTCTAATTTGTTATCTCTAAATACTACTCTCAGATATGTCTCAAATATGCACTAAACACAGTCCTTTAGTATAGAACAAATATGCTCAATATCTATCTTTGATCTACACTAAACATAATCCTTCAGTCTAGCACAAATCTACTTAATTTTATCTTTGATCTACACTAAACAGAGTCCTTCGATCTAGTACAAATCTTCTCTATCTCTACATATAATCTCCCCTAAACACAATCCTTTAGTCTAGCACAAATTGTTGGATATTTTGAGTCCCTAAGCTAAAAATTTGTCATTGATGTCAAAAGGACCTGTGCAAGTAAGCACTATGATTTTCAACACAAAGAGCTTCATGAGAAGTAAAGGTTTTGATAAAATTGATGCATGGCATTTGGTTCAAAAAATGAGCTTCAAGGGAAGCTTAGAAAAATTTAAAACCATGGATGGTAGATTTGAAATGGGTTTTTCTTAAAACCCAAGTTGGTTTTTCGTTTCATCAAAAAAGATGCCCCGGTGATGAAGATATTTAATTTTAAAGTTTTTATTTAAAACTATGGATAGCATATTTGAAATGGGTTTTATTAAAATCCAAGTTGGGTTTTCGTTTCATCGAAAAAAGTGCCCCGGTGATGGAGATATTTAATTTTAATTATTAGTTTAAATTTTAAATTATTTAAAATTTAAATTTAAATTTTAAAATTAAAAGTAAAATTTTATCTGTCAATGTCATGAGGAAGCACCGATGTTTCCAAGCAGAGGGAAGGCATATATATATGCAATTAAATTCTTCAATTTAGATTATCCTTGCTCTTGTTGTTAATGTGATTGTCGAAAAGTGAATAGAGCTCATGCGAAAAATGTTTAAGTGGTAGAAGCAACGAATAAATTGGATGGTGTGCGAAACCCAAGTCACCTTGGGCAGTGTGGCCTATTGGAAACTTGGGCAGTGTAAAGGCATTTGGTAGCACAAAGTCATGCATTCAATTTTTTTCAAGTTTCGTTTGCTGTGCTTTGTGGTGGGAGTGCCAAGGGCACATGATTTATTTAAGGCACATGGGCCTGTAGCATATAAAGGGAAGTCATGTCCCTTTTGCATTATGAACGAGAGGGTAGCTCATTTGGCTACCTTAGCCATGGCTAAGTTGATCGTGGTGAGGTAGGTCAAGGGGTAGAAACAACTTGACGGAGGTATGCGATTTTTGAATTAAAATTTGTTTGAGTGGTTTAAAGTTTGGAGTGATAAGAGTTAGAAAATATTTTATTTTTGTAAAACCTTTGTTGTGTTTAAAAGGTTAAATAGTTATTTTGTTGGTGAAAACCATAGAAGATTATTTAAGCCTTACAGTATTGATTTGAATGTTTTGAGAGCATTATTTTAGGAGAAATAAGGGTTTTGAATAAAGTGGAAATTGAATAGTGGTTTATTGATTATTATTTTTAGAGGGTTTTTCTATAGATGGACTTTGGTGGATGTGATTATTGAGTTGGAGTAAAAAATTGTAAATTGAGTTATAGTTTATCTTGTGATTATTATTTGAAGTCCACTAACCCTTATCGAGATTGGAAAAAAAAAAGTGTGTTCAGTGTGGCAGATTTTGTGGACAGCTTATTGGCATCAATAATGTATGGGTAATATTCTCCATTGATTTATTTGGGTGGTTGATTTATGAAAATATCATTGGAGTGAAAAGGATTGATTGTGGTTTCCTTTTGAGAGTTGTTGGTTGAATGCTTCAAGGATTTATGGTTTGAGAGTTATGGTTAAAACCTTGTTTTATAAGCATTATTGTTGAAGCCATTAGTTGTGTGAAAAACTTGAGTTAGAGTTTGAAAAGAACATGAGTATCATTGTTATGTGAAGAATGTTTTATAAGCATTGTTATTTAATCCCATTGGTTGTGCAAACAACTTGAACTTGAGTTAGAGAAGAACATGAGTATCATTGTTATGTGAGATTTGTTGTTGAACATTTTTGGAAACATTTTGAGTTGGTTGATACATGCTTGGACTAGGGTTTGTGAGAAAGGGTTGTTCATTAAGGTTATTGGTTGAGTAGAGTTGATTGAGCCTAGTCAAGTGATTGTGTGAAGTGGTTGTTCAAGTTACATGAAAAAAACTATTCTATATTCTGATTTGAGTTGAGTTGAGAAAGAAGTTGGATTTGAATATAGAACATATTGAGTCTCTAACAATTCTCTTTATGCTTCTATGAGATTGCTGAGTTGATATTGATTTGAGTTGATATTGGAATTTGAGTATAGAACATATTGAGTCTCTAAAAATTCTCTTTATGCTTCTATGAGATTGAGTTGAGATTTTGTTGAGCTAATTTGAGGCAAGTCTTTGAGAAGGCTTGTGGACTGATTTTTTGTAAGCTTTTGTGAAGGCTTGCTATGCAGATATGAGCAAATCCTAGAGAGGACTTATTAAGTAGATTTGAACAAGTTCTAAGTGAGCTTCTTGGGCAGATTTAGACAAGTTCTGAGTGAGCTTGTTGTGTAGATTTGAGCAAGTCCTAGAGAGGAAATATTGAGAAGATTTGTACAAGTTTTGAGTGAGCTTGTTGAGCAGATTTGAGCAGGTTCTAAGTGAGTTTGTTGAGCAAATTTGGACAAGTTTTTAGTAAGCTTGTTGAGAAAATTTGAGCAGGTTCTGAGTGAGCTTTTTGAGTAGATTTGAGTAGGTTATGATTGAGCCTATTGAGTATATTTGAGCAGGTTTTGAGTGACCCTATTGAGCATATTTGATAAGGTTATGAGTGAGCCTATTGAGTAGATTTGAAGGGGTTCTGAGTGAGACTATTGATAGAAATTTAGAGGTGAAAAAGTATAGATAATAGAGTCTCAGTGGATAGAGATCTAGCAACCAGGACAATTGAAGATAGATCTAAGTGAGGAGTCTTCAAGTGGAGAGAGATCCACAAGTCAGTGCAGTAGAGAGACAAAGTCTTCTAGAAGATCACTAGCCAGAGTAGAAGGGGAAAGAGTTCTCCTGTGGAAGAGATCCACGAACTTGATATTTAGGGGATCAACATCTCCTTTGGATAGAGGTCCATAAACATTGTAATTGGGAAGGATTCCCAAGATATTGATTGAGAAAGTTTTAGAAAAATATTTTCTTTGTGGAGTAGCCCGCATTGGGTGAACCATGTAAATTGATGTGTCACTTTTGTGAATGGTGTTTTGTGTATTGCTTTGACCATTGCTATTGATACTGCTATCTATACATTGCATAATATTGAATTGAAAAGAAAAGTAAAAATTTGTCTTATATTGTTCACCCCCCCTCTTAGTATAAGCTTGTGTTATTAAATTGGTATCAGAGCGGGTTCATTCAGAAGAGTTTAACAACTTGAAAGAAAAGTGGTCTAAGAACACAATGGATCACAAGGATCAAAAGGATGGGTCATTCAATAATGTAATATCAGTATTTGATGGAAGTGACTTCTTGTATTGGTGTATGATGATGAGATTTTACCTGATGGCACTTGGAAATGAATTTTGGATGTAGTGGAACTTGGATATGATTCAAAAATCAATCCTCCTACAAATAAGGAAGGTAAGATTCTAATGCATGCAAATTCAAGAGCTATAAATGTAATTATAAAAGGATTGGGTAGATCAGAATCTATGAAGGTTATGGATTGTAAAACAAAAAAAGATATGTGCGATCTACTGTATGACATATATGAGGGTGATAAAGGTGTTAGGAAAGTCAAGATCATAAATCTCAAAGGAGAATTTGAGAAATTAATAATGAGAGATGATGAAAATATTTGTGATTATCTCAGTAATATTGATGAGCTTGTACATGAGATGAGAGGTCTTGGAATGAAGGTTGATGAATCTTATGCTTGTGATAAGATATTGAGAACTCTTCCAAAAAGGTATAGTGAAAAATTTTCTTCTATAGAAACATCAATTGATAGTGATTCTTTGACAAGGAATTCTTTGCTTGGCATGCTTACTAATTTGATATAAGAACAAAAGATCTTATTCCTTCGAAAGAAGCTGCATTTAAAGTGGACAAAAATAAAAAGGGTAAAAAGACAGAATCAAGTAGTGAGTCATCTAGTGATGAAGAAGGTAACTATGGTAGAAGAGATAAATGTTTCAAAATATCCAAAGATATAAGATCTATTAAGTGATTCAATTATGGAAAGTATGGACACTATGAAATGTAGTGCAAATATCCAAAGCACAACAGTTATGAAGGAAAAGAGGATCATAGGTACAAGGAATCAGAAAGACACAAGTATCGAAAGAAATGCAAGGATGGACAAAATAGACAAGGAAATAAGTTCTTCCAAAGGTAAAAGAAAAGCTACTATGCAGATAATGCAAGTACTCAATTGATAGTGATGCTAGTTTTTCAGACAATGATATAGATGAAGTCCTATTTATGGTTAGAGAGAAAAGGACTCCAGTTATTCTCAAATATTTTATTTGTGGTAAATTTGGACATCTTGAAGATGATTGCACTAGGGATGGCTATAGTTTCAGTGATGATGGTTTTGAAGATGAACTAGAAATACCAGATGAGAATATTCTAATGGCTCTATAAAATAAACTAAATGCTCCTATAGAAGACAAGTCAATGATAAGGAAAAAGGTAAAAAAATAGAGGACTATTCAGCAGAGAATGGTTATGATCTCAAGGGAGAACTTATTCATGCTCTTGAAACAGTAAAGAAGGTTAGAAAGCAACACTCTAAGATTAAAATTCAGTTTTAAGAATGTGATGAAGAAATATTATTGCTCATAGAGGACTTAGAGAAGTCAAAGGATAAGGTAAGTAAGTTCAAGGACAAGTTAGAAGCAAATATTTTGGAGTGTGAAAAATTAACACAAGAAGTGGAACTACTAAAGGAAGATTTAAAGGATTCCAAGAAAAAGTTGTACAAGTATGTAAAAAGTGCAAAGAGTGTAGATAAAATAATTAAGATACAAAGAGGAGCACCAAAAAAGACAGGTCTTGGTTCCAAACAGGTTCAAAATGAATGGGAAGAAAATTATACTTCAAGTCTTGAAGAAGAAGGAACTTCGGAAGAAGATACTTCAGAATATGACAATGTAATTAGGAATGAGACATCAGAGGATGAATTGGACAATAGAGAGTTAAAAAAATAAAAGAACAATACACGAAGAAGATACATATGGAACAACAATCAAAATAGGAGACCAATGGTTTCCTCTTGAGAGTTGTTGGTTGAATGCTTCAAGGATTTTTGGTTTGAGAGTTATGGTTAAAACCTTGTTTTATAAGCATTGTTGTTGAAGCCATTAGTTGTGTGAAAAATATGAGTTAGGGTTTGAGAAGAACATGAGTATCATTGTTATGTGAAGAATATTTTGTAAGCATTGTTGTTGAAGGCCATTGGTTATGCAAATAACTTGAAATTGAGTTAGAGAAGAACATGAGTATCATTGTTATGTGATATTTGTTGTTGAACATTGTTGGAAACATTTTGAGTTCGTTGATACATGCTTGGACTAGGGTTTGTGATAAAGGGTTGTTCATTAAGATGATTGGTTGAGTAGAGTTGATTGAGACTAGTAAAGTGATGTGAAGTGGTTGTTCAAGTTCCATGAAACAAACTATTCTATATTCTGATTTGAGTTGAGTTGAGAAAGAAGTTGGATTTGAATATAGAACATATTGAGTCTCTAAAAATTATCTTTTTGCTTCTATGAGATTGCTGAGTTGAGATTGATTTGAGCTGAGATTGTTATTTGAGTATATAACATATTGAGTCTCTAACAATTCTCTTTATGCTTCTATGAGATTGAGTTGAGATTTTGTTGAGCTGATTTGAGGTAAGTCTTTGAGAAGGCTTATGGATTGATTTTGAGTAAGCTTTTATGAAGGCTTGCTATGCATATTTGAGTAAGTCCTAGAGAGGATTTATTGAGCAGATTTGGACAAGTTATGAGTGAGCTTGTTGAGTATATTTGAGCAGGTTTCGAGTGAGCTTGTTGAGTAGATTTGAGTAGGTTCTGAGTGAGCCTATTGAAAATATTTGAGTAGGTTTTGAGTGAGCCTATTGAGTAGATTTGAGCAGGTTATGAGTGAGCCTATTGATCAGATTTGAAGAGGTTCTGAGTGAGCCTATTGATAGAACTTTAGAGGTGATAAAGTATAGAGGACAAAGTCTCAATGGATAGAGATCTAGCAGCCAGGATAATTGAATATAGATCTGAGTGAGGAGTCTTCAAGTGGAGAGAGATCCACAAGTTAGTGTAGTAGAGAGACAGAGTCTTATAGAATATGACTAGCCAGAGCTGAAGGGGAAAGATTTCTCCTGTGGAAGAGATCCATGAACTTGATATTTATGGGATCAGCATCTCCTTTGGATAGAGGTCCATAAACATTGTAATTGGGAAGGATTACCAACAGATTGATTGAGAATGTTTTAGCAAAATATTTTCTCCATGGAGTAGCAAACATTGGGTGAACCACGTAAATTGTTGTGTCACTTTTTTGGATGGTGTTTTGTGTATTTCTTTGATAATTTCTATTGATAATACTATCCATACCCTGCATAATATTGAATTGAAAATAAAATTAAAAAGTGGTCTTATACTGTTCACCCCCCCTCTCAGTATAAGCTTGTGTTCTTCACAAATATGCTCTATCTCTGTCTCTAATCTGGCACAAACCTGTTCTCAAATCTACATCAAAATCTATCATCAATTCTATCCTCAAGCCTTAACACAAAGCTTGATCCAAAGCAAAGGAGGTTCTCCACTCTCATTCAAGACCTATGTAACAAATTCAAAAACTTATAGATGCCAAATTTATAAGACCTATCAATTAGTTACAATGGGTGTCTAATATTGTTCTTATAACAAAAGAATATTATCTAGACTTTTAGTCATTTTAGAAACAACAACCTAATCTATCATAAGTATAACTTCCATTTACCTTAAATAGATGTTATTGTTGATTCTACCATGAGGTGTGAAATGTTGTCCCTTTTGTATGGCTATTAATGATATATCATATCTATATTACCCTTGGTGATTAAACTAAAATAATGTTTACCACACCCTAGGACACATTTTGCTATTTTTCATGTCATTTATGTTAAAGAATGTTGGAGTATCTTATCAATTATCTACGAAAATAATATTTGTGATTTATTTCAAAAAATAGTGGAGCATTATGTTAATGATATTTTTGGAAAGTATAAGAAAGGGATTGATTATCACATTGACCTATGTATCATAATTTATCAATTACACTATTATAAGGGTTGTATTAATCTAAATAAATGTGTATTTGATATCACTAATGGGTATGTTTTAGGTTTCAAGTGTATCATAAGGGTATGGGTATGGTCCACAATAAAATATAGTCCATTGATGCTATGCCTTCCCACATACTATAAAAGATATCAAATATTTATTGGGAAATCTTAGAGGTATTAGAAGTTTTATCCCTAAGCTTGCATTCAAATATTATTCACTCAAGCAATTACTTTAGAAAGATGTATATTTCAAATGACATGAAAGTTGTGATATGGTTTTTATTGAGTTCAAGAAATTTTATTTAAGGCCCCCAACTCTTTGCCCACCCAACCAGGATAAACCCTTTGTTTTGTCCATATCAGCTACTCATATATTATTGGAATAAATACTTACTTAATAAGATGATAAAATATAAGGAGCATGCCATGTATTACAATATTCAGGCAATGTCATCGACATAAACTAGGTACACTTCCATGGAGAAAGGCTACTTGGCCATTTAATTTGACTATGAGAATCTTAGGTATTATATGTTGTATTAGAAAAATTAGGTGGTTCTTAAAATATATCCCTTGATATAATTTCTTTAGAAACCATACATCACAAGTGATAACTGTAGTGAAGGTTTACTACAATGCAGTCATATCACATCTAAATATGATGAAGAGCCTATGGGAAAAATATGAGCATTTTGATAATTACTAACTTCTAGGAATTCCATGTTAAGAATTACCTAGAGGGTATCTTCAAAGGGTAAAGGTGAGTGTAAAAACCCTTATGATATGTGTCCAATATTATTGAATTATCATATGGAGGCCCACGGTAATATTGCTTAGTCCTTTCAATGATATTTCAACCAAACCCCAATATTGATGGTGGCTAATGAGCCTTTTCAATGATAACTAAAAAAGCCCCATCAATGGTAGAGTTTCAACCTAAATAATGGTCATGGGTGATATAGCAAGACTATCACTCTTTCACATTGGTTTGGGTTTGTGTCCTTACCACAACCTCAAGGTAAGATATAGTGGTGAGGGATGGTTGAGAGGAAGTCAACAACTAGGGAAAGAAAAGGATTTATGAGAAATCTACATCAAGAGAACTCATAAGTCATTTACTTCCCTCCATCTAGTAAAATAGGCCACTTAGGTAAATATTCTCTCAACCAATTGCACATACACGAGGAAAAGAAAATTAAAATGATAAATATAGTAGCAAACATGGAAATCACCTAAAAGAAAAGTTCCAAAAACTAAATGTAATCATATATAGTTCATACCATGAGGGACTTCAAAGTATATTGTCTTAAAAGAATCAAGAAAAACATCGTATCAAATTAAAAAAGTTGGTATGAGTAAAAAGGAGGAGAGCTACATCAAAATTATCATAGAAAATAATATTGAAGCAAATACATATAAGTGCAGATAAAAGGGGAGAATCATTTTTTTGAAGAAAGTTGACCATGACAAAAAGAAAATTCCAACAACACAACCTCAAAGATAGTATGATCAAGACTTTTAAAATATTTGAAAGAGAATAAAAATAAAAATCCCAAAAAGTAGATGCTACAAAGTAAAACTAAGAGATAAATAGGCAAATATTCTAAGAGAGATGGATAGACACTTTGATAAGCAAAGCATATCAGGTTAAGAAGATAGGAATGAGTAATTACTTATGGCACGCAAATTTCTAGGAAATGTATATGAACTAAAGTAATGTGCCACCACTGAGGAAAATATAAATTGACTACCAAGGACACTTAAACTTAATCAACAAAGGAAGTAGGTGGTCCATTAAAGATGAGGATATGACACCTACAAAAACACGTACTTAGGACTAACAAAAGTAATGGTGGTAGAAATTTTTATTCAAATTATAGAATCCCTAATAAAAGTAGCTAAGATGGTCATATCATCCTACACATTTTGGAGGGAAACTCTCCCTATTGTAACCTATATATATATTAGTAATTATATCGATAAAAAGGATCAAGAAGTTTACATTTACAACTCTTGTAAGCTTTATTTAATTCATTTTTGTATATTAATTTTCTCTTGAGTGACTTGTGGGCAGTCAAACCCTTGCTTCTAGCACAATATTTGTGAATTTGTTTGTAAAATATATTTTGTGGTTCTCATATTCTAACTTGTATTTGTATGTGTGTATGTGTTTGTAGTCTTTACCTATTTTTTGGGTTTTACTTGCATGTGTATATATAGGAGGTGTATGCATAATTATGAGAATCCGTTTATATTTCTCATGCTTTGACCCATCCGTTTATGCATTTGTAAACATTTAACTCTATTTTGGGCTTATTTGTGTCAAGGAGATGAAGTGTTCACACTAGTGAATGACATTCAAGCCTATTGTGTAGAGAGATATTATTTGGTCTTTGGCATATCACCACCTTTTTTAGCCTAGGTTCTTACTATTTTTTAGTTGTTTTATATCTTTCACATCCCTTTTCCCTTTGAGTTCAATGTTCATCTAAATATCATATCCTAACAAGGTTTTGACCTTGTAAAATACTACTAGAGATCCTCAATTGAGCTTAATCCTATGCTCTCAAAAGAGAACCTATTGTGTCACTCTCTACAAAGTGTGAGTGTCCTGACTAGGACAATAAAAATGGTAATACTTTAATGTAATACCATGTGGGATCTCAATGACAGATAATTGGTCCCATAATCATAACAATAGGTTAGGCTTAGACTTAGTGAGGGTCTTTGCTCATCCCTACTTATTGTAGTGCCTCTCACTCACCTAGTGACTCTATTGTAGAATAAACATTAGAGTAAGACACTGTTGAAGACATTAGACTAAGGTTACAATGAAAGCCTCAATCTATTTGCTCCTAGAGAAAAAACTACATTCACCTAGCAAATCTATCCTATTGAAGAACACAAGCTTATACTGAGAGGGGGTGAACAATATAAGACCACTTTTTACTTTTCTTTACTCAAACAATATTATCCAATATATCAATGCAATGTCAAAAATAGTAATCAAAGCAATGCACAAATCACCACACACAATAGAGACACCAATTTAACGTGGTTCACCCAATGTGGGCTACTCCACGGAGAAAATATTTCACTAAAATTTTCTCAACAAATCTCTTGGGAATCCTTTCCCTATTACAATGTTTATGGACCTCTATCCAAAGGAGACACCAATCCCCTAATCAAGTTTATGGATCCCTATCCATAGGAGACACCAATCCCCTTAGCTGGTTCATGGATCTCTATCCACAGGAGAACTCCTCCTCTGCTCTGGCTGGTGATCCTCTAGAAGACTACTGCCTCCACTACTCTAGCTTATGGATCTCTCTCCACTGAAGACTCTTTCCTCACTTAGAATACCTCTATCCTCACTACCCTAGCTAATGGATCTCTATCCACTAGAGACTACTATCCTCTACTTTATCACCTCCAAATCTTTCTCTCATATCTGTCTCAAATCTACACTAAACATAGTCCTTCGGTCTAGCACAAATTTGCTCAATATTTATCTCTAATCTACACTAAACACAGTCCTTCAGTCTAGCACAAATCTTCTCAATATCTATCTCTGATATACACTAAACACAGTCCTTCGATCTAGCACAAATTTGCTCAATCTCTATCTTTGATCTACACTAAACACAGTCCTTCAATCTAGCATAAATATACTCAATATTTGTCTCTAATCTAGCACAAACCTATCCTCAAATCTGTACCAAACTCTATCCTCAAATCTATCCTCAAGCCTTAACACAAAGCTTGATCCAATCACAAATTAACTTTGCTAGATCTACCCCAAACCTTAACACAAAGCTTGAACAAATCAATCAATCAACTCTGCTCTCAAGTCTTCACAAAGACTTACCTCAAATCTACTCAATAAGTCCTCACTAGAACTTGCTCAATATGCTCAATAAGTCTTCACCAAGACTTACCTCAAATCTACATTGTAAGCTTCCACAAAATCTTACACTACTCAGTCCTTAAGTCCACTCTAGGACTTACCTCAAATCTTCTCAACAAGCTTTCACAAAAGCTTATTCAACTCATCTCAATCTATTATAGAAAACCTCTTCAATCACACAAACAAGTTTCACATAGAATCTTATTTTAATCTCACAAAAATATATAGAGAATGGTTAGAGACTCAATATGTTTTCACACTCACAACAATACTTAATCACTTTCAAAATCTCTTGTTTAACCATATAAACATATAGAGAATGGTTAGAGACTCAATATGTTTCACTCTCACACATAACTCAATCACTTCCAAACTCTCTTCAAATCAATTAAGAATAAAGAATAATTTATTTCATAGAACTTGAACTATCACTCCAACACTTTCAATCAACTATGCTCAATCAACTCCACTCAACCAATCACTCAATGAAACACAACTTGCTTACAAACCCTAAACAGGTGTTTCACTCCACTTTCAACAACTCACACTATGGAACTCAATCCTTGACTCAAGATGATTCCTAATTCACATAACAATGATACTCATGTTCTTTTTACAAACCCTAATCAAGCACATGAAGGCTTACTCAAATATTTCCAACAATGCTTATCAAACAATCTCACATAACAATGATACTCATGATCTTTCCACAAACCCTAGTTCAAGATAGTTCTCAATTTCTCACTCAAATATTCTCACAAATATTCACCAATCATGCACATGAAAGCTTACTCAACAATGCTTATCAAACAACCATTTTCACTCCAACTTAGCATTCACAACATTCAACAATATTTATTTTCACAAGGATGATATGCCCATACCTTTTTCTTGATGGAGAAATGACCTCAAAACCTGTCTCAATCACACTCAACCTCTTTGACAATCTCAATGGTTAGATATCAAAAATCTATCCTCAATATTTTCCTTGAAAAATATTTCACCATGCCAAAATATAAAATCTCAACTAAACCTTATTTCTCCTTTCAAGACAATTTTCACAATATAACTTTATTTCAACATATAACATATAACACCCTTGGCATACCTTATTACTCCTTTTATAAACTTTAACCACTAAAAAATTAAACACAATATTAAAACTTTACTTTCCCTTTTATCTCCCTCTTATAGCTTATAAACCCTTTTAATTTTTCCCACTATGCAATTTTAACTTAATAAAACTTTGGGAAAATTAAAAATTAATTTTCACACCTTTCAATTTTTGGATGCAACTTTAACCTTAGCAAATGTGAGCACATACCTTTGTAAACCACACCAAAAGGCCTTGGTGGGATTTGAACACTCGATCCCCTTCTTCCAAGCACCTTCACACAATGCGCGCCCACCAAGTGGGCTACATGCCCTCACACAAAAGGTAAGGTGCACACCTTCCTTTTGACCTTCAATCGATGATACAAATCAAACTCATCTCCGCCTTGCAAAATAATGATCGCATGGATCAAACCCATGACCTGTCACCTACGAGTGACCTAGCACATCCTCTGGATGCCAACCATGCTACCCAGTGCTTGGAAATATGAATGATGCTCCACTTGACTTTATCCTCTTGTCTACCTTCCTAAGCCTTAAAGCACATGTGATATATTCCTTCTTCAATCACTATGCACGATTTCACTTAGTCATTCAAATTTTTGCATGGATAATTTTTTTAAGGTAAATCTTACCCCCTTTTATATGCAATGCACCATATTTCCAAACATGTTGGTGATCCTTTAATTCGAATTTAATTCAAATTTAAATTTGACTTTGGAGCTTTAAATTAATTTAAATTTAAATTTTACCTTAGGGTAAAATATTTAAATTTAAATAATTTAAACCTAAGATTTTAAGATCTGTCACATGGGTCTTTTGGAGGAATAATAATTTTATAACTCCTTGGCATTTGTTTTTCTTCAAACCAACCTGTAACCCAAAATATTATAATATTATATATTATAATATTATTATTTCCATTAAACTTGCTTCTTTGCCTTGTTGGAAAAACCATTGGAGGACATTAATAACACCAAAACTTGGACATCATCTTCTTGACATCAATGACAACAAACCTTGCTCTCTTCTTGACATCAATGACAACAAACCTTGCTCATATTTCCAACAATCTCCCCCTTTGTCATTGATGGCAACCCATTTTCCTTTTACCATTTCCTTTACCTTTTTCAGTTCTTTCCCCCCTGAGAAAAAGCTCCCCCTAACTGAATGCTCTCCCCCTAACTCAAATCTCTCCCCCTTTGACATCAATGGCAAAGGGTCACCTTTGGGGCTTGGGGCTAAGAATGAGACTCTTAGCTTAGCCCCTCCCCCACCTCCTCTTGAGGTGGTTAATTTTGGGGTGGGAGTATCTCTACTCCCAACATGCACTGATATTTACCTTTGTCCACTTTCTTCCTCAACTGATCCTTTTGATTCCTCTGAATATTCCTGTTCTTGCTTGTCTCTGGAATTTTTGCTCTACACCACTTTGTTGTATGCCCATAATTATTGCACTTATAACACTTAATGTTGTTATTCCTTAAAGGTGCAAATATCTTGGGGTTTCTCCTGGTGAAGCCATATCCATTTCTATCATGAACCCTGCAATTTACTGCCTTGTGACCAAACTGATTACAAGAGTAGCAATACCCTTGAAAAATATGTCTATTTCTAAAATTTCCATATTCTTATCTTTCATGTGTCCTGCACTGTGTAGCCTTGTGCCCAAACCTATGACATGAGAAGCATCATCCATTGAAACTACCTTGCCTTGACCCCATTGGTCTCTTAGTCTCTTTTACCTTGTGATGTTTCTTGTTCCATCTGTTCCTTCTTTGTGCATTATTCCTTTCCTTGTTGAACTTTCTATTGTTCAACTCTTCCTTAGAAGACTCACTTTCTCTTACACTCTCTTCTTCTGAAGCTTCTTCTTCTTTGGAGCTTGAGATTGACTCCTCTCCTTGTTCTTTTTGTACCTGTTCAAAACCAAGACCTATCTTGTTTGATGAAGATCTTTGTACCTTGATAATCTTATCCAAGGTCTTTGAGCTTCTCCCAAACTTGTGTAGCTTGTCTTTAGACTCTTTTACTTCCTTCCTTAGTAAATCTACTTCATGCTCTAACCTTTCACATTCTAAAACCTTTGCTTCTAACCTCTCTTTAAATCTCCTTGTCTTAGCTATTGAGTTGGTTAGATCTTCTATAAGCTTTCCTTTCTCTTCATCACATTCTTGAAATTGAAGCTTGAGTTTTGAGTTCTACTTTCTTACCTTCCTTAATGCATCAAGGGCAGAAATAAGCTCACCCTCAAGATCAACTTCTCCTTCTTCTAATTCTTCCTCTATTTCTTTACCTTTAGGATCATCTTCATTCCTTTCTAATTTATCTTCAATAGAAGCACTTCCTTCTTCTTCTATTGCCATAAGAAGACTTTCCTCTTCTGGACCTTCAAGTGTATCTTCATATTCATCATCACTAAAACTGAATCCATTCCTTGTACAACTATCTTCAAGATGACCAAAGTTACCACATCTAAAACACTTGAGAATTATTGGTGACCTGTTTCTAACCACTTCTTTTTCTTCTACCAAAAATAGAATTTCATCTTCATCATTATTTGAGGAACTTTCATCACTATCACTTGAGATCTTACCTACCTTTTCTACATAGAAACTCTTCTTATGCCTTTGGAAAAACTTCTTTCCTTGCTTGCCTTGTCCATCCCTGCTTTTCTTTTGGTACCTATGTTTTTCTGTTTCCTTGTTCTTATGATCCTATTTTTCTTCATCATTGCTATTTCTAGCCTCTAGACAATCAGATGCATAATGACCATATTTTCCACAATTGAAACATCTAACTAATTTTGTACCTTTATACTTTCTCGAGTCCTTGTTCCTTCTACCATAATTTACTTCTTCATCACTGGATGACTCATTGCTTGAATCTGACTTCTTACCCTTTGTCTTCTTAGTAGCTTTGAAGGTTGCTTCTTTCTTGGGAATAGGTTCCTCTTTTATTCTCATCTCAAAGGTTATGAGAATTCCATGTAATTCATCCCTTGTCAAAATTTCAATATCTTTTGACTCTTCTATAGCTGAAATATTTTCACTATACCTCTTTGGGAGTGACCTTAAAATATTATCACAAACATCTATTTCTTCAACTTTAAGCCCAAGTCCTTGCATGGAGTTAACAACCTCATCCACATGAAGTAGATATGCAACAATGTTTTCCTCTTCCTTCATATTTAGGTCTTCAAATGTTCTCTTGTAATTTTGCAACTTTTCCCTTTTGAACTTTTTGTCTCCTTCATATATACCTTTCAATTTATCCCAAATTTCCTTTGCTGATGTGCAATGCATAACCTTTATAAACTCTATTTCTCACAAACCCTTTAAAATTCCATTCATTGCCTTTGAATTATTCAGATGTAGGAGCTTACCATATTTATCTATAGGTGGAGTAGTTGGCGGTATGTATCCATTCTCAACTGCTTCCCATATTTCATTTCCAAGTGCCATTAGGTGAATCTTCATTCTCATACTCCAAAGTACATAATTGTTCCCATCGAACAATGGTGCTGAATTCCCTAAGGATCCATTCTAAGAATCCATCTATGTTCTTGAGAGCTTTTCCTTCAAGTTGTTAAACTCTTTCGAAGGAACCCACTCTGATACCAATTGAAGAACACAAGCTTATACTGAGAGGGGGGTGAACAATATAAGACCACTTTTTACTTTTCTTTACTCAAACTATATTATCCAATATATCAATGCAATGTCAACAAAAGTAATCAAAGAAATGCACAAATCACCACACACAATAGAGACACCAATTTAACGTGGTTCACCCAATGTGGGCTACTCCATGGAGAAAATATTTCACTAAAATTTTCTCAACAAATCTCTTGGGAATCCTTTCCCTATTACAATGTTTATGGACCTCTGTCCAAAGGAGACACCAATCCCCTAATCAATTTCATGGATACCTATCCATAGGAGACACCAATCCCCTTAGCTGGTTCATGGATCTCTATCCATAGGAGAACTCCTTCTCCTCTGCTCTGGCTGGTGATCCTCTAGAAGACTACTACCTCCACTACTCTGGCTTGTGGATCTCTCTCCATTGAAGACTCTTGTCCTCACTCAGAAGACCTATATCCTCACTGCCATGGCTAATGGATCTCTATCCACTGGAGACTACTATCCTCTTCTTTATCACCTCCAAATACTACTCTTAGATCTCTTATCTCAAATATGCACTAAACACAGTCCTTCGGTCTAGCACAAATATGCTCAATCTCTATCTCTGATCTGCACTAAACACAGTCCTTCGGTCTAGCACAAATCTGCTCAATATCTATCTCTGATCTACACTAAACATAGTCCTTTGATCTAGCACAAATCTTCTCAATCTCTATTATCTAATCTACCCTAAACACAATCCTTTGGTCTAGCACAAATTATTGGATATTTTGAGTCCCTAAGGTAAAACGTTGTCATTGATATCAAAAGGACCTGTGCAAGTAAGCACTATGATTTTCTCCACAAAGAGCTTCATGAGAAGCAAAGGTTTTGATAAAAAGGATGCATGGCATTTGGTTCCAAAAAGGAGCTTCAAGGGAAGCTTAACAAAATTTAAAACCATGGATGGCAGATTTGAAATGGGTTTTTCTTAAAACCCAAGTTGGTTTTTCGTTTCATCGAAAAAGGTGCCCCGATGATGAAGATATTTAATTTTAAAGGTTTTATTTAAAACCATGGATAGTAGATTTGAAATGGGTTTTTATTAAAACCCAATTTGGGTTTTCGTTTCATCGAAAAAAGTGCCCCGATGATGGAGATATTTAATTTTAAATATTTAGTTTAAATTTTAAATTATTTAAAATTTAAATTTAAATTTTAAAATTAAAAGTAAAAGTTTATCCGTCGATGTCATGAGGAAGCACCAATGTTTCCAAGCAAATGGAAGGCATATATATATGCCATTAAATTATTCAATTTAAATTATCCTTGCTCTTGTTGTTAATGTGATTGTCGAAAAGTGAATAGAGCTCGTGCAAAAAAGGTTTAAGTGGTAGAAGCAACGAATAAATCGGATGGTGTGTGAAACCCAAGTCACCTTGGGCAGTGTGACCTATTGGCAACTTGGGCAGTGTAAAGGCATTTGGTAGCACAAGGTCGTGCATTTAATTTTTTTCAAGGTTTGTTTGCTGTGCTTTGTGGTGGGAGTGCCAAGGGTGCATGGTTTATTTAAGGCACATGGGATTGTAGCATATAAAGGGAAGTCATGTCCCTTTTGCATTACGAATGAGAGGGTAGATCGTTTGGCTACCTTAGCCATGGCTAAGTTGATTGTGGTGAGGCAAGTCAAGGGGTTGAAACACCTTGAGGGAGGTTTGCGATTTTTGAATTAAAATTTGTTTGAGTGCTCTAAAGTTTGGAGTGATAAGAGTTAGAAAATATTTTATTTTTGTAAAACCTTTGTTGTGTTTAAAAGGTTAAATAATTATTTTGTTGGTGAAAACCATAGATGATTATTTAAGCCTTACGGTATTGATTTGAATTTTTTGAGAGCATTATTTTAGGAGAAATAAGGGTTTTGAATAAAGTGGAAATTGAATAGTGGTTTATTGATTATTATTTTTAGAGGGTTTTTCTATAGATGGACTTTGGTGGATGTGATTATTGAGTTGGAGTAAAAAAGTGTAAATTGAGTTATAGTTTATCTTGTTATTATTATTTGAAGTCCACTAACCCTTATCGAGATTGGAAAAAAAAAGTGTGTTAAGTGTGGCAGATTTTGTGGATAACTTCTTGGCATTAAGAAGGTATGGGTAATATTCTCCATTGATTTATTTGGGTGGTTGATCTATGAAAATATCATTGGAGTGAAAAGGATTGATTGTGGTTTCCTTTTGAGAGTTTTTGGTTGAATGCTTCAAGTATTTCTAGTTTGAGAGTTATGGTTAAAACCTTATTTTATAAGCATTGTTATTGAAGCCATTAGTTGTGTGAAAAACTTGAGTTAGAGTTTGAGAAGAACATGAGTGTCATTGTTATGTGAAGAATGTTTTATAAGCATTGTTATTTAAGCCCATTGGTTGTGCAAAGAACTTGAACTTGAGTTAGAGAAGAACATGAGTATCATTGTTATGTGAGATTTGTTGTTGAACATTTTTGGAAACATTTTGAGTTGGTTGATACATGCTTGGACTAGGGTTTGTGAGAAAGGGTTGTTCATTAAGGTGATTGGTTGAGTAGAGTTTATTGAGCCTAGTCAAGTGATTGTGTGAAGTGGTTGTTCAAGTTCCATGAAATAAACTATTCTATATTCTGATTTGAGTTGAGTTGAGGAAGAAGTTGGATTTGAATATAGAACATATTGAGTCTCTAACAATTATCTTTATGCTTCTATGAGATTGCTGAGTTGAGATTGATTTGAGTTGAGATTGGGATTTGAGTATAGAACATATTGAGTCTCTAAAAATTCTCTTTATGCTTCTATGAGATTGAGTTGAGATTTTTTTGAGCTGATTTGAGGCAAGTCTTTGAGAAGGCTTGTGGACTGATTTTGAGTAAGCTTTTGTGAAGGATTTCTATGCAGATATGAGCAAGTCCTAGAGAGGACTTATTGAGAAAATTTGAACAAGTTCTGAGTGAGCTTGTTGAGAAGATTTGGACAAGTTCTAAGTGAGCTTGTTGTGTAGATATGAGCAAGTCGTAGAGAGGACTTATTGAGCAGATTTGGACAAGTTTTGAGTGAGCTTGTTGAGAAGATTTGAGCAGGTTCTGAGTGAGATTTTTGAGAATATTTGAGTAGGTTATTAGTGAGCCTATTGAGCATATTTGAGTAGGTTTTGAGTGACCCTATTGAGCATATTTGAGCAGGTTATGAGTGATACTATTGAATAGATTTGAAGAGGTTTTGAGTGAGCCTATTGATAGAACTTTAGAGGTGACAGAGTATAGAGGATAGAGTCTCAGTGGATAGAAATCCAACAACCAGGACAATTGAAGATAGATCTAAGTGAGGAGTCTTCAAGTGGAGAGAGATCCACAAGTCAGTGCAGTAGAGAGACAAAGTCTTATAGAAGATCACTAGCTAGAGCAGAAGGGGAAAGAGTTCTCCTGTGGAAGAGATCCACAAACTTGAGATTTAGGGGATCATCATCTCCTTTGGACATAGGTCCATAAACATTGTAATTGGGAAGGATTCCAAAGATATTGATTGAGAAAGTTTTAGCAAAATATTTTCTTTGTGGAGTAGCCCACATTGGGTGAACCATGTAAATTGTTGTGTCACTTTTGTGAATGGTGTTTTGTGTATTGCTTTGATCATTGCTATTGATACTACTACTATACACTGCATAATATTGAATTGAAAAGAAAATTAAAAAGTGGTCTTATACTGTTCACCCCCGTTCTTAGTATAATCTTGTGTTATTCAATTGGTATCAGAGTGGGTTCCTTTAGAAGAGTTTGACAACTTGAAAGAAAAGTGGTCTAAGAACACAATGGATCACAATGATCAAAAGGATGGGTCATTCAATAATGCAATACCAGTATTTGATGTAAATGACTTCTTGTATTGGTGTATGATGATGAGATTTTACTTGATGGCACTTGAAAATGAATTTTGGATGCAGTGGAACTTAGATATGATTCAACAGTCAATCCTCCTACAAATAAGGAAGGTAAGCTTCTAATGCATGTAAATTCAAGAGCTATAAATGTAATTATAAAAGGATTGGGTAGATCAAAATCTATGAAGGTTATGGATTGTAAAACAACAAAAGATATGTGGGATCTACTGCATGACATATATGAGGGTGATAAAGGTGTTAGGAAAGCTAAGATCATAAATATCAAAGGAGAATTTGAGAACTTAAGAATGAGAGATGATGAAAATATTTCTGATTATCTTAGTAATATTGATGAACTTGTACATGAGATGAAAATATGCTAGACCTTCCCCAAGCCTTAACACAAATCTTGATCCCATAAAAAATCAACTCTCCTAGATATGCTCCAAGCCTTAACACAAAGCTTGAACAAATCAATCAATCAACTCTGCTCTCAAGTATTCACAAAGATTTGCCTTAAATCTGCTCAACAAGTCTTCACCAAGACTTACCTCAAATCTTCTCAGCAAGTCCACACTAGAACTTTCTCAATCTGCTCAACAAGTCTTCACCAAGACTTGCATCAAATTTGCATTGTAAGATTCCACAAAATCTTAATTCAGTCCTTAAGTCCATTCTAGGACTTACTCAAATTAGCTCATGAGCTTTCACAAAATATTATTCAACTCAACTCAATCTATTATAGAAATCCTCTTCAATCACATAAACAAGTTTCACATAGAATCTTGTTTTAATCTCATAGAAACATATATAGAATGGTTAGAGACTCAATATGTTTTAAAACTAAAAAAAATACATAATCACTTTCAAAATGTTTTGTTTAACCACATAAACATATGGAGAATTGCTAGAGACTCAATATGTTTCACTCTCACACATCACTCAATCACTTCCAAACTCTCTTCAAATCAATTAAGAATAAAGAACACTTTGTTTCATAGAACTTGAACTATCACTCCAACACTCTCAATCAACTCTGCTCAACGAAATTCACTCGATCAATCACTCAGTGAAACACAACTTGCTTAAAAAACCTAAATATGTGTTTCACTCCACTTCCAAAAACTTACACTATGAATATGAATCCTTGACTCAAGATGATTCCTCATTAACATAACAATGATACTCATGTTATTTTTACAAACCCTAATCATGCACATGAAGGTTTACTCAAATATTTCCAACAATTCTTATCAAATAATTTCACATAACAATGATACTCATGATATTTCCACAAACCCTAGTTCAAGATAGTTTTCAATTTCTCTATCAAATGTTCTCACAAACATTCACCAATCATGCACATGAAATATTACTCAGAAATGCTTACCAAACAACAATTTTCACTCCAAATTAGCATTCACAACATTCAAAAATATTTATTTTCACAAGGATGATATACCCATACCTTTTTTCTTGATGGAGAAATGACCTCAAAACCTATCTCAAACACACTCAACCTATTTGATAATCTCAATGGTTAGATATCAAAAATATATCCTCAGTATTTTCCTTGACAAATATTTCACCATGCCAAAATATAAAATCTCAACTAAACCTTATTTCTCCTTTCAAGACTATTTTCACAATATAGCTTTATTTCAACATATAACATATAACACCCTTGGCATACCTTATTACTCCTTTTATAAAATTTAACCACTAAAAAATTAAACACAATATTAAACCTTTAGTTTCCCTTTTATATCCATTTATAGCTCATACTCCCTTTTAATTTTCCCACTAAGCAATTTCAACTTAATAAAAACTTAGGGAAAATTAAAAATTAATTTCCACTCCTCACAATTTTCGGATGCAACTTTAACCTTAGCAAATTGAGCGCATACCTTTTTCAACCACACCAAAAGACCTTGGTGGGATTCAAACACTCGATCCCATTATTCCAAGCACCTCCACATAGAGCGCAACCACAAAGTGGGCTACATGCCCTCACACAAAAGGTAAGGCACACGCCTTCCTTTTGAAATTCAAAGGACGATGTAAATCAAACTCATATTTTCCTTGCAAAAGAGTGATTGCATGGATCAAACCCATGACCTGTCACCTACGAGTTATCTAGTATAGCCTCTAGATACCAACCATGCTACCCAGTGCTTGGCAATATGAATGGCACTCCACTTGACTTTATCCTCTTTTTTGCCTTCCTAAGCCACAAAGCACATGCGATATATTCCTTATTAAATCACTATGCACGATTTCACTTAGTCATTCAAATTTTCACATGGATAATTTTTTGAGGTAAATATTACCCCCTTTTATATGCAATACACCATATTTCCAAATACATCGGTGATCCTTTAATTCAAATTTAATTCGAATTTAAATTTGACTTTGGAGCTTAAATTAATTTAAATTTAATTTTTACCTTAGGGTAAAATATTTAAATTTAAATAATTTAAACCTAAGATTTTAAGATCTGTCACATGGGTCTTTTGGAGGAATAATAATTTTATAACTCGACATTTGTTTTTCTTCAAACCAACCTGTAACCTAAAATATTATAATATTATATATTATAATATTATTATTTACATTAAACCTGCTTCTTTGCCTTGTTGGAAAAACCACAGGAGGACATTAATAATACCAAAAATTGGACATCATCTTCATGACATCAATGAAAACAAACCTTGCTCTCTTATTGACATCAATGACAACAAATCTTGGTCATATTTCCAATACCTATATCAAATTCCTATAGTTGGAAATTTAACAAGAGTTACTACCACCATATACAACCATTCCATGAATAAGAAGAGTCATAGTCCATAAGGCTACCCGACCACCACAAAAAAAAATTCTACCTAAAATGATAGAGGTCCTTTGGTACCTTTGATTCTAAATGAAGTATGGGAGAAAATACCTCAGTATACTCTAAAGTCCTTCACTTAAGTAGGGAGGATATTATCACACATATCAAGCATATGAACCATGTAGAAAGCCTATGCACAATTCATAATATATCATAGCAAAATATGGTTCTAATATTGTTGGCAACTTCTTTCAAGGGAAGGGCTTGAGAGTGGTATATTACACTCCAATTTATTTTGATAGCCAACTAGGATTAGCTTGATAATATATTTATTGAAACATTCAAAGAGAAGGTAGATGGGGTGTCACTCTTAGAATAATTTTCAACCATAGAGAGAAATCCCATGCAAGCAATAGAAGATTACAACCCTAGATTTTACAAGTCCTGATAGAGAATACCTAAAGATCTTTATCCTCTCCTAAGTATTGTATTTATATGTTATCTAAAAGCCTTGGATTTTAAAATCTCACTAATGATTAATGTCCAAGGTAGAATTTCTCTATCTAATTCCTATGGTATAGCCATTCAAGATAAGCTTGATTTAATTCAGATAGAAAGACTAACACCTAGGCCTCTCATGCCTATATTTCCTAGTATGAAACCCAATAATTGACCCATATTGGTTGTTCAACTAACAAATTTTCTAGTCAATATCAGTCTAAAATATGACTACTATTTTCCTATAGACTCCAATCCCATCCATTCTAAAGGAAAAAAGGAAGCATCATAAAATTTGCATGTATTGATTACTCTAAGGTATTGCGCATGAGGATAAAACAAGAAACCAAAGGTACCCTTATTAGAAAAATCCAAGATATAATTTTCTATAATGGAACTAGGGCTATAGAGCCCCATCTAACGGGTATCCCAAACCTCAATTCCATAATAATCAGTAGAATGGTCAAAACCTAGGACCAAAATTAACAAATAGTCTTGAGGGTAACCCCTCTACAAATATAACTCCCTAATAATTCTAGGGAAATAGAACCTATCTAGAACAATTATGTAGAAACTTCTACCTCACGGTACTACCCTCCTCCAAATGTCCACTCTGGTCAAAATAAAATATCTTAGCTCCTAGTTGCTATAGCAACTAAAACTATTCTCTCCTTAGGCAGCTTTTGCACAGTCAAAAATTGAGATCCAAATGTTAAAAAATCTTGATTCAACTCAATATTCCTCAAAAATTTATTAAACCCCTCAAGAACATGTCCTAGTAACTTGGGATTAAGAGGAGGCTTATGCAATATCTAATAAAATGGATAATTTTATGGACAAGAGACCACAAGTTCAATTTGATTATATGATGTAGTCTAAGACATAGATAATGGGGGAAAGAAAAAAAACCAACCAAGAAACCCCTTGTAGGTAGAACAAGCCAGCTCAACCGCAACGGTATCTTCTAGCTACAACAAATTAATAGTGAAGGACACCTATGCCTCCTATCACTCAATAAATTGGATAAAATTATCCAAGTATACAGGCCAAAATAGTGAGTAAAAACTTATAACTTCTAGCAATTACATCACTAGAAATATTGACATTCACCAAGTAGAGCAACCCAAAGAACCTAAGGAAACAAGAATCACCACCAAAATTAGCTAAAAATATCTAACTGATCAGAGAAAAGTGATGATTTGCCTCACCATATGCCATCCAAAAATTTATCTCTTAGATCCTTTAACATAGTGGGCGATTTAAAGAAGTCTATGATACTGATGTTGGTTTGGCATATCTTGACCATTCTTGAACATAAGGAGCATCTACGAAAAGCCCTATAATATGGAAGAAAATAAGGGCAACAACAAGACATTATAATACTATGGATTATATCCCCTAAACCAAGTAGACCAAACTCCCCATTTTATCTATTTATCATCTACAAAGATATAGTAATTCAAAATTTTATAGTAGACTCAGAAGTGAGTATAATTATCATTCCTAAAAGCATTGTGGACACATTTGAAACAAAATATCATCCTACAAACAAGATAGTGGCACAATTGAATGACAATGTAGTTTAGATTCTGGGTGAGGTAAAATATCTCCCATTGGACTTAAAAGCATCTCCAAATGTGACCATGACACAACTCTTATCCATAGTTGATATCCTAGCTTCATTTAGTATTTGCCTATCTAGGGATTTTACTACCAAAATGAGGTTTTATTTGGATTGGTTTGTCATGTTACTTAGAACTTGATATGGGACCAATTTTGAGCACCAATGAGAGTTTCTTTTCCTTCACCACATGGAACATCTACCAATATCTATATTATTTTATCAGGTTCTAATGATGAAGAAGAAATATGTAAGTCCTCATTCAATGAAATAAATTCATTCATATCTAAAAATAGATGGACCAATGAGCAATAGAATCTTGGTATTTAGATCCTCTAATAGTACATGGAAAATAGGAATGGGATAGAAAGAACAAATGCCAAATCTAAATCCTAAGGTGGGTCATGTAAATATATATAAAAAATCAATAATTTTATAATTCATGATGTATTTTCAATTAGTAAGTGTTAGAATATATTACATCATTTGGCTATATTAGATTACTTCAAGAGGAAGTTATCTAGTAACTTCATGCAATGTAATAAATGCACAAGTGTCAATGTGCAAGTTCTACATGTGCAAGCTATCCCTTGTACAACTAGGTAGAGTGTTGGCTAAGGAATATATCTTCCTATATAAAGAACCTCATATATCTACTTGAATTTATCACTTATATTCATTCAATAAGATATTTTATTACTTTGATCTCTATCCTTTGTTGTTATTGAATGCTGCTAAAGTTAATAGTAGTGTTAGAGCTACGGTCGTTCTTATATAGGAATAGGGAAATTAATTTCTATGGGTGTTTGCAAAATAGACGTGCCTTTGGACCTACCACTTGTAAATTTTATTTTTTTGAGATCGTTTGAAGAGCTTGGCAAGAATAAGGAGATATGATAAGCAGAATATTTGGGATAATTTTTGCCATTCAACAACAAGCCCAAAAAGGATAATATTTTGGCAAGGATTGCTAAATATTATAAGACCTCAAGGCATACCGAATCTTGAGAAGAAGATAATGTTTGAAGTTAGGATTCAAATAGAAGAAGCCTACAAAATCTAGGAGATTTGGAGATAGTCTCTCAGAACAAGAAGGCACCACTTTAGAATCAAAGATCTTTTTAAATCTACAAAAAAATGAGGAGACTACAAGAGGTGAAAAACCCACCAAAATCCTAGGCTCGTGAAAGAGAGTTGGAGACCATATTTTGGTGAAGATGAAGTTTTTCAAGGTAGCCTATAGAGAGCTACAAGATCTTAGTCAAGGTAGAAACTTGGTGATCTTAGACACAAAGATCTACATCCTCTACAAAAGTGGTAAAAAGGGCTTTTAGAAAAAGGTAAGCAACTATTGGTGCAAGTAGATTCATTAAGTGGATTAGTTATTTGATTTTTTTAAGCACCTTAATTGGATTCAAGTTGCAAAAAGGAGAGTTGAATTAGAGTCTTCATAAAGTGCAAAACGAAAGGATTATTTAATGTTCATTTGCACTTTAGTATTTGATTAGATTTCATAACTTCAAACTATCTATCAACTAACTATCATCTAATTTGGAAAGAAAAAGAAGACCAACTTCTATTACCTTGCTTACAAAGAAATTATAGAATAATTCTTGAATATTCATTTCAGATTATTCTTGATTAGTTATAGTAAATTAATTAAGTGCATTATATTTGAGAGTTTATTGGAGTGTTTTTTTTTTTTTGTTTTTTTGAATTTACATGGTGGAATCGGTAACCGCCACGAATCTGTGCAGGTTGTATAGATTTTATGGCCGCCACAGTATTCTGCGCTGTCCGTCCTATAAGCCGCCACATAGATCTTCGCACAGTACACCCCTATAAACAACATGCCATAATAATTTAAAACCTTTTACGCCACTGAAAGCACCAGGAAAAGGACAAGCGTTTAGTCCGACGAGGCCCGAGATTTGAAACTTGGACCTCCGCCCCCTTATGGGGTTTGGATGAACCAATTGGTCTACACATCGGACCTTGAGTTTATTGGAGTGTTTTTTTGAAAAAATTGAAAAAACTTGTATTAAAACAAAGAACAGTTACAAGTGGGAAAAGAAACATCCCAACCGAAAGCAGAGAAACAAGATTACAACAGGGCGCGAAAACGTGACATGTCGCGATATCGCGACACCAAACCAACCAACGACCGCGCCACAGCAACAAGTCACGAAAACGTGACATGTCACAATTTCACGACATGTCACGAAATCGCGACACCAAACCAACCAAAGGCCACGCCACAGCAACAAGTCGCGAAAACGTGACAAGTCACGATTTCGTGACATGTCACGAAATCGTGACATGTCGCGATATCGTGACAGACAGTTGCCATAGCCGCTAAACACCAAAAGTGTCACGAAATCGCGACGACACAACACCAAAGCGCCCAGTCACCAAAAGTGTCACGAAATCACGACGAGAAATCCAGAAGGTGCCTGTTCTCCAGAAGTGTCGCGATATCGCGACGAGTTCTCCCCTTGGCGCCGAAACTGCGAAAGTGTCGTGATATCGCGACGTCTTTTCCCCATAGCGCCAGTTCTCCGAAAGTGTCACGAAATCGCGACGAGTTTTCCCCTTGGCGCCCCTTCAGCAAAAGTGTCACGAAATCATGACGAGTTTTCCCTCTGGCGCCCATTCCTCAAAAGTGTCGTGATATCGCGATGATTTTCCCCCATGATGCTTGTTCTCCAAAACTGTCACGAAATCACGACGAGTTTTCCCCTTAGCGTCCTTTCTTCAAAAGTGTCACGATATCGCGACGAGTTTTCTCCTTGGTGCCCAATCTGCAAAAGTGTCACGATATCGCGACGACTTTTCCCCCTGGTGCCAGTTCTGCAAAAATGTCGCGATATCGTGACGATTTTCCCCCTAGGCGTCCATTCGTCAAAAGTGTCGCGATATCGCGACGGTTTTTCCCGTTGGCGTCTATTCATCAAAACTGTCGCGATATCGCGACGATTTTCCCCCTTGGCGCACTTTTTCCAAAAGTGTCACGATATCGCGACAGCTTCCCACCAAAGGCTGCGACAGCAAAACAGGTCACGAAATCGTGACAACTTCCCACCAAAGGCCGCGACGGCGCAACGGGTCACGAAATCGTGACAGCTACCCTCCAAAGGCCGCGACGACTCAACAGGTAGCGAAATCGCTACAGCTTCTCTCCAAAGGCCGCGACAGCGCAACATGTCACGAAATCATGACAACTTACCAGCAAAGGCCGCGATAGCGCAACATGTCACGAAATCACGACAGCTTTCCAACAGAGGCCGCGACAGCGCAACATGTCACGAAATCACGACAGCTTCACTCCAAAGGCCGCGACAGCGCAACATGTCGCGAAATCGTGACAGCTTTCCAGCAAAGGCCGCGACGGCGCAACAGGTCACGAAATCATGACAAAAACCACCCTTAGCATTTTTCTTACTCATTGTCGCAAGGATCATTCTAGACCCTGCCTGATCACTTCATCCACCAGAGGCATGTCACTATGCAGCTGCACCCCTACCTCTTTCTCAGCACCCATCTTTGCAAGGAAATCGGCCACCTTATTTAAATCTCTACTCACATAGACAGGGATCACGTCATCTAATTCCCTCCATAGTTCCTTGATTTGAGAGATCAGAATCCGTAGCCTCCAAGCTTTCGAAGAAAAGTTCCTCATACAATCAAGAGCGCCAACCAGGACTTGAGAATCGAATTCAAGAATTATCCTCCTGTGACCCTGCTTAACAGCCCAGATGGAAGCAGCTTTGATGGCAATGGCTTCGGCTTCATTGTTTGTGGCTCTACCCAAGCCTTGCAGTTCCTAGTAGAGCACTGAACCAGCATGATCCCGACAAACTACACCAATACCGGCACTGCCCGGATTGCCTTTTGCAGCTCCATCAGTGTTGATTTTGATCCAACCTTCTAGGGGAGGTTTCCAACTAGCTCTGTCTTGTCTCTCTTGCTCTTCAACTCTCTCTTCCAGAGACCCAAGACCAACTTGATTTTCCTCTTCAGCATAGATGGCAACAGTTTCTGAGACTTTGCTCCAGATGACCTGCCAAACTCCGTCAATCGAGGAGAAAGTTTCTCTAAAGATCCGGGCATTTCTCTCCAGCCACACTTGCCACCAGATGAAAAGTAAGCCAAGCTCCCAACCAATTCGGAGAGCTATAGATTTAAATCTGCCCCTTTTCCATTTTTCCCAAATATTGGCTCGATTCAGATCACCATGAGCCTGGAGTTTAAAGTGAGAAAACCAGCGCTTCCAAATCTGACGCGTGAAAGGGCATTCGAACATCAGGTGATCCGTTGTTTCCTCATGCTTGTGGCATAAAGCACACTGAGAAGGACCGATGATTCCTCTACTTCGGAGATTGTCAAAGGTGAGAATCCCATTGTGCATAAACTGCCAGGCAAAGAAATTAACTTTCGGCCAGCCCTTGGAATGCCAAATCTTTCTCCAATCCTGAACCAAAAATGAGTGTGGGGGAGGCTCTGGGAGGATCTTTTCATATCCGTCCTTTACTGTATATACCCCAAGGTTCCCATAGCCCCAAGCTAATTCATCCTCCTCATCCCTCCCTGTGAGAAACCTTTCTGTCAAGATTTTGTTCAAGATGGGTGCCAGCTCCGGAGGTATTGTAATTGGCCACTCCTCCCACCTCTTAAAATTTTTAAGCTTATACTCCCCCATCTGGCTAGTGTTAAAGTAGCTTTCAATTTGAGTCCAGCCCTTGGCTTCTATGGCAGATTTGATTGGTTGTAATTCGGGAAACGAAGCAATGATGGGTGGATATTGGTCCCAAGAATCAGTCCAAAAACGTGCCTTATCCCCTCTCCCCACTTTCCAAAATAATTGGTCTTTGATAACCTGAGATCCAAGCTTGAGAGTCTGCCACACTAAGGATCCAGTACCATCCAGGGGGAAACGGCCCACCTCATTGGGGTGGACATGACCCAAATATTTACTGGTGAGGATTCTGCTAAATAAGGAGGTTGGCTGGGAAATCCACCTCCAATACAGTTTTCCAGCCAAAGCTTTGTTATTAAGCTTGGAGCTTCTCAGTCCCAGCCCTCCTTTATCCTTGGGCTGGGTAACTTTATCCCACCCAACCAAGGCCCATTTTTTCTCCCCTTTTGCACCTTCCCATAAAAATCTTCTTGCCATTTTGTCCAGCTCTTTCCATATGGTATGAGGGGCAGCCAGGATAGAGAATTTATAGATTGGCATGGCCTGAATAACTGACTGCAAGAAAGTTAATCTACCCCCATAGCTTAACCATTTATGGGACCAATGATTCATTCTATCTTTGATACCTTCCAATAGATCCTTCCAGATGTCTTTTTTCAATTTTTTGAAATGCAAGGGAACTCCCAAGTAAACTATTGGAAGAGAAGTCCTAGTGAATCCCAGGATTTCAATAACTCTGTCCTGCAGCCTTTGGTCGAGATTGAAAAAGACCACTTTGGACTTCTTGTCATTGAGGGCCTGGTTTGAGGCCCTAAGGTAGACATTAAGAGTATCTCTGATTCCTCTAGCTTCCCTGAAACTGGCCACACCAACCAATCCAGTATCATCCACAAACTGCAAGTGAGTCAGAGTTTCCTCCCCTACCTTGATACCTGTTAGCAGGCCTTGATGCCTTCTCCTCAAGAATAGTCTACCTAATCCTTCAGCCAAAATGAGGAAAAGATAGGGAGAGCAAGGGTCTCCTTGGCGAAGACCACGGGTGGCTCCAAAAGGTTGCGAGGGAAGACCCTTGATAAGAACAGAATAAGAGGGTGTAGAAACACAGCTCATGACCCAATCAATCCAACCCTGGGAGAAGCCAAAGGCTGCCATCATTTTAGACAAGAAGCTCCACTCCACCCGGTCATAAGCCTTGGACATATCCAGTTTAATGAACATCCCTTTATTACCAAATTTTTGCATTGTGTGGATAGCCTCCTGAGCGAGAACCACCCCATCCAAGATTTGTCTTCCCTCAACAAAACCCCCTTGTTCTGAAGAAATGATGTTATGAAGGAGAGGTTTGAGCCGCTCAGCCATTATCTTAGTGATTATTTTATAAATCACGTTGCATAAGGCAATAGGTCTGAAATCAGAGATATGAGTCCCCTCCTCCCCTTTAGGAATTAAGGTGATGAAGGTATGATTTATTGCCCTAAGCATTCTTTTATTAGTTCTGGATTCCTCTGTGACAGCCAAAACATCCTCCCCCAAAGTATCCCAAAAGGCCTGAAAAAACTCAATAGGAAAGCCATCTGGACCTGGAGATTTGCCAGTACTCATTCCAAAGACCACATTTTTTAATTCATCTCTATCAATGGGTCTAAGAAGGGCCTGATTTTCTTCTTCAGAAATAATAGAAGGTATGACATTAATAACTTCGTTCTGAGCCTCAACATCCTGCTCCATACTTTCCTTAAAAAGTTTAGAAAAGTAATCGATTGAATGGGAGTGCATACCAGGAAGAGTATCAAAGGAATGTCCATTCTCATCTTTAAGGGCTTCCATGTTATTCATCTGTCTCCTAGCACAAGCTGACCGATGAAAAAATTTGGTATTTCTATCCCCTTCTAATAACCAAGTATTTCTTGCTCTCTGTTTCCAATAAATCTCCTCTTGGTTATCAATGGCCTCAACCGCTCTGCGCAAGGCATCATCCTCGGATTTGAGTTGCTCAGTAATTGTTCCTTCCCTAAAGAGTTTTTGAACCTCCTCCCATCTGGCCACCAAGGGGGCACGTTGGAGCTGGAAATCTGACTTATTATCTTTCCTCCATTGTTTCAGTTGAAGTTTGACAAAATGAAGCTGTTTGTGAAATCTAAACATTGTTGTCCCAAAAGGTGGACGGCCTTCTTCCCACCATTGTGGAATTTTCTCTCGAAGGTCCTCCTTTTGTAACCAAAAATTCTCAAATTTAAAAGGCCTGTGATGCTGCCCTGTCATAGTCCCTCCCTCCAACAAAATGGGAAAGTGATCTGAAACTGGGCCCTCCAAAATCTAGAATTTAGTGTTCCACTTTACAAATGCCTCCTCTGAAACCAGAAAATGATCTAACTTGACCTTCCTGCTGTGTGGCTCCTTCCTCTTGTTGGTCCAAGTAAAGTAGGTTCCAGGGCCTTTAACATCCACTAATTGAAAGGCTTGGACTTGGGCAATCAGAAGCCGATCCCCTGGATCCAAAATTGGGGTTCCACCTTCTTGATCTCGAGCAGATAATTTTGCATTGAAATCCCCTACAATAATCCAGTCTAAGTCTTCCCTGGAGGACCTCATGTTATGTACAACTTTCCATTGGAGCCTCTGACCATCAAGGTCTTGGGCCCCATAAAAATTAGTGATTAAGACATGTTCAGCTGTGACATTATTCCTAAAATGAGATGTGAGAACACCCCTCCAAGCTATATGTTCTAGTGCAGTCCAATCCAGAGGGTTCCAAAGAGTAAAAATCCCCCCTGAAGCACCTTGGGCAGCCACATCCATGTGACCAGCGCCCCTCCAGATTCTATTAACTATTTTACTCATAAGATCTAAAGACATTTTCGTCTCTTGGAGAAGCAAAAAGTCTGTTTTACATTTTCCTAATAGTCTTAGAACAGCAGATTGATGGGTTCTACTGTTTAAACCCCTAACATTCCAAGATTGAATAATCATTGAAAACCTTGGGAGCAGTAAGAATCAATTGTCCTCACCGATCCTCCATTGATCAGCTTGTCTCCTTGAGCTGCAATCAGATCCTTATTTGACTTTCTGCCCGCTCCTTGAGTATTGCTGTTTTTGGATCTCTTTTCCACCTGAGATATCCCCAGGGCTGGCCTTTCTCTATTTTTTTTTGCAATTCCCATGCTGACATCCTTAACTACTGGTGGCGCTTGGGAGTGCACTATCAGTGCCCCTGCATCTTCTGGTTGCAGTAACTCAGTGGGCTCAATCACCTGTTCTAAGACAGGAGGAGATGAGGGAGAAACATGAGTGTGGATGTTATGGACCTCAATATTCCCATCCACTCCTTCCATGTCTTGGTCCTCCTGATCCACTAATGTCTTAAAAATTTCATATCTGTTGGCTGGCTTGGTTTGTAATTGCTCCTTACCATTTTTCTTCTGCTTTCTCCTTCTTTTGGCCTGTTCAAAGCCATCTTTCTGACCCTCATTACCCTGAGGAGTATTGGATGTTTCTTTGGCAGGAGTAGACTTACCCTCTCTAGGGCGATTTGGCATTCCAGGCGGGGCTTCCATTTTAGTGTTCAAAATATTTGGACAAAACCGGGCCAAATGCCCATGCTTGTGGCAGACTCTGCATCTGAAAGGCAGAGCCTCATAGTCTAACTGTTGGATCCAAGATATTTCTGCCAGTTCCAGTTCCACCTCTGCTGGTAGAGGCTGGCTAATATCCATTTCCACGCAGATTCTAGCAAAGACACCAGAGTTACCTTCTATGGTGTCCTTGGAGACACCCAGGTGTCTACCAAGGGAGTTACCGATCATTTCCAGGACCTGCTCCCCCCAAAACTCCATTGGAAGAGTGTACAGTCAGATCCAAACCGGGACAGCCATGGGTTCGATGCGAGGATCGAATCCCACTCTCCAGGGTTGAACAAATAACCCTGCCGGACCGTGGTTTCTCTTCTCTGACTCAAACGCCCTGTTTCTATCAGCTAAAGAAGAAAAGCTAACAATGAAATACCCGTTACTAATAAACCACAGGGAGTACTCACCATGGGGCTCCCAGTTCTGTCTGACCCAAGTGTGCAAGAAATTCAGGGTAGGTCGGATACCCATGAATTTACAAATCAAATCATGGTTGGCTTTGTAGAGGATTGTGTCTTCGACCAGCTTTGGTTCGATTACAATCTTGGGTCTGGTGGCGGATTGTGGGAGACATCCGTTAACTCGATGCGCTGCTGAGCTCTTGCCAGCGTTCTTGAATATCGTATTAAGAGTGTTTCTCTGAGCTTCGCCGTTAGAAGACGAAGGATTGTCTTTTAGCAGTTCAGCGTAAGAGCTCTTCCTCCCAGAGAGAGGGTCTGGAGGAGACCCCATTGGGCCCTCCTGAGGCAGCAAACGATCCTTCAGATCCACAAGAACAAAACTCTACGGTAGTCCACCCGATGTCCTGGATCTTCCTTCGCTCCACAAACCCTAGAACATCGCCTGTCGCCTGCGTAGAGAGTTTCCCGCCAAATCGCTAGAGCTCAAATTTTTCCAATTTCTTGACAAATATTTGAGTTTATTGGAGTGTTAAGGTGATATTTTTAGTGCATTAGAAGTAAAATATTATTAGATTCATTTACACTATTATATTACTCTCAAAAATATTATTGTTTGTGTTCGTTAGAAGGGCACAAAAATAGATTTTTTCAAAGTGTCTAAAGACACTATTAGTGCATAGAGATCTAAAAATTTGAGTTGCCTAAGGAATCCACAAAATCAGCTCAATCCTCCAAGCATTGGAGAATAAAGTAACCACTAAAAGAGCACTAAAGGAAGCCTCAAACAAGACTTGGTGAGTTTCAAGTTCAAAGCACAAGAAACAATGCTACAAAATACAACAAAAGGAGCTTCTATCATGTGGTTACAAGCTTGGATTCATTTATAAAATATCCAAGCAAAAAGAGGAAGGTGTCTAATCAAAGAGACAACCTCAAAACTCCTATATTGCACTCAATATGGTGCCTCAAAATCAAAAATTCATATTTGTAAAGAGGAGTGCAAAAGAAGGTGCAATAAGAACATTTTGTATAGAAATAATTTTACATTGTATTACTCTATCCTAATCTGGTTATATAGGGAGAAAAGATATATTTAATGGTGCTAGCAGCCATCCAAGCCTAGCTCAAGGAGCCACTCAAAGGGCTCATTCTCCTCACATCATAGATGACCAAACCTGTGAGATACAACGTGCAAAATAAAATGAAGAAAACATCATTCAAGAGCAACATCATCTATGGAAGGAGGTCATAAACAAGTATGAAAGGAAGATAAAATTGAAGAACCATTGGAGTGTCACTTAATCCACATCCTCTGGTTGAAAATGATGCTTAAAGCCTCCATATTGTTGCTCCATATCCCAGAAAAAAATAGTGCAGGTGAACGAAATAAGAGTTGGAGATTTTTGAAGCTAAAAGGATCTCCAAAGGACCCATTTGAACTAGCATTAGAGATGATGTCCATGTAGAGAATAAAATAACACTTGTCACCAAAGGAAAATCCTAATGCTCAAATAAAGAGAGAACTTATATTCAAGATAGGAGTTACACGAATAGGCTAGTGCATTGAGTGTATGGAATACACTTGTCATTTGGGAGAGAAAATATTTTGATAAAGAATGTAACGTTCTCATGCTACTTAAAGGAAGGTAAATTGTTCCTTTGGAATGTATTCTCCTCAAGTTATCTAAGGGAAATAGATGTTACAATTGGCACTTTAGACAATAACCTTATTCATTTTAAGGACATAAACCATGAAGTTCGGCAATAAATATTCATCTTCACATTTACTACCTCATCATTTGTGCATACAAGATGAAGTTGTAGCATTTAAAGAAGGTGATAGAGACTTTAATGCTCAAGGAAACCAAGGTCAAATGAAGAGCCTAAATGACACCATATTTGGAACTCTTTAAGCTCCAAGCGATTCCATTGGAGGGTACAATCATAGCATTCAAGATGTCTACATCTATACTGTAACCCTATCTTCTCTAAAAACAACATCGAATATTTCTTGGTGAAAGGTAAAGTTCATTCCCATTCTTATGTTCTTTCTTTCTTTGGGATTTATAAGGGTTAAATTGAAGGAATTTAATTACATAAAAATCCATAAATCATAGGGAATATTTTATCAAATAAATAAAATATTTGCAATATAAAATATAGGAGTAATAAGGGTTTATACTAGAATAAATCTTGAATATTTGCAAATATTATTGTGGTCTAATTTTCCAAAAATTAGGGAGTCATAAGGGCTACTACATCAAATTAAATAATTGGAAATTAGATACACTTAACCTAGATCCGAAAGGGCTATTTAAAAAGAGAGTTTTCAAAGGTTGGATACTCATAATATGATTGTCTCAAACTTCTCAAAAAGAGACAAAAGATCCAACATTATAATATTTTCTTAATTTTTTTGGAAAAAGTGCTTAGTTCAATAGGAGAAATAAGGGATGATAAAATTTGATTTTGGTAATTAAAAAACTTTACAAACTCAATCAAATATTGAAATATAATCTACAAAAAACACTATATCTTTTTCAAAAAATACTTGGGAGACAAGGTATTTCACAAAATCTTGATAAAAATAGTATCATGGGTTATTGGTATATAGATTCAGGTGCAAGAAAGCATATGATAGGAATCATACATTGGTTCAAATATTTGAAAATATAAATGAAAAACCAGTTGCCATAGCAGTTAGAAAAATATATGAAGTAAAAGGAATTGGAGATATTCTAATAAATATTAAGGATGGAAGAGGTATGATAAAAAATGTATTGTATGTTCTAGGATTAACTGCTAATATTATTTTTGTCTCTCAACTTATGGATCAAGATTTGACCAGTAGAAAACAATGTCATATTTCTAGATAGGAAAAAATGATAGCATTAGGATCATATAAAAATGGTCTATTTTTTCTAGACACTACTATTCACTCAGCTCTCTCCACCAATACTTTAGAACTATGTTACAAATGACTAGGACATACCAGTGAAACATCAATGAGAGAATTATATCAAATGGTAGAAGCTCTACCCAACTTATCTCCAAAAACTACTATATGTCCAGAATATCTAGTAGGAAAACAACATAGAATCCCTTTTGAAATTCATCAACACAGAGCTCAACAACCTCTAGAAATAATATATACAGATTTATGTGGACCAATGAAAGTTGATAGTGTTGGAGGATATAAATACTTTCAATTATTTGTTTATTATCACACCAGAAAAAAGGGGGTATCTTTCATGAAGTATAAGTTAAAAGCATTCAATCACTTCAAACAATTCAAACTTCAAGTGGAAAAAGAATAAGGGAAGACCATAAAAGCACTTTGCTCAGATAGAGGAGGTGAATTTATTTCCAAATAATTTGACTCATTTCTTGAAGAAAATGGAATTAAGAGATAAATTACTACAACATACTCACCTCAGCATAATGTATATAGAAAGAAGAAATAGATCACTAACGAAAATTGTAATATGTATGTTAAAATAAGCACACCTTTATCACAAATATTGGGCCAAAGTAGTAAAAATAGTAGTTACATACAAAACAGACTTCCAACAAGGGTACTAAAATATATTACACTAGAAGAAGCATGGTCAAGACAAAATCCCAACATAGAAAAACTAAAGGTATTCGGATGCAAATCCTACATGCATGTTCCAAACCAAAAGAGGACTAAACTAGATGACAAAAATATGGTAGGGATATTTGTTGGCTATGACAATGAATCTACAGGATACATAATACTAGATCCATCTACAAAGAAAGTCTACATAAGTAGAGATGTGGTATTTGATGATAAATCCAAGATCAATGTAGATAAATTTAGTGGTGACACAAAAGTCCTCATAAATATTTCTGAAGAAGACATACTGAGTATAGAGTCAGAATCAGAATCTCAAGAACAAGATACAGAAGCACCAATAGTACCATATAGAAAAGGACCAATATGGCTTAGATACACTCTTAGAGAACCAAATCTAGAAAGAATTCATGATCTTAATTATATAGCTCAAACTCGTAGCATGACAAGAACTTAGTGGAACTGACATCAAATTATCAAGAACTTAAAGACTCACACTGAAAAGCAACTATGGAAGCTGAATATGCACCACTAAAAAAGAATAAGATATGAAATCTAGTAAATATACTTCTAGGAAAAAAAGTAGTGGGATGCAAGTGGGTTTACAAAATCAAATACAAAGTAGATGGGAAACTTTAAAATTACAAAGCTCGATTAGTAGCAAAAGGATATACTTAGATAAAGGGAATTGATTATGAAGAAACATTCACACCAACATCTCGAATGACTACTATCCGAATAGTCTGTGTAGTAACTATACATCAAGGGTGGAAACTTCATCATATGGATGTGAAAAGTGCATTCCTTAATGGTGAATTATAAGAAGAAATCTATATGACACAACTTGAAGGATTTGTTATTCAAGGATAAGAAATCAAGGTATGCAAATTGAATAAATCTCTATATGGTTTGAAACAAGCTCCCAAAGCATGGAATATAAAGATCAATAATCATCTACTACATCATGATTTCAAAAGGAGTTCTTCAAACCACAATATATATACCAAGAAAATTGGGAATGATATCTTGATCCTCATAGTATATATTGATGACATAGTGATTACTGGAAGTTGAGTATGTTAATAAGTGATATAAAAAAGGATCTAGAAAAAGCATTTGAAATGATAAATCTAGGATTAATGAACTATTTCCTTGATTTAGAAATCTATCAAGGAAAGGACAAAATAGTTATCACTTAATCAAAATATATAAAATATTTCCTTGATAAGTACTAAATTATAGAGTGTAAGCCTAAAGATACACTAATGGAACAAGAGATTCAACTATCAAAAAATGCTAAAAAACCATTGGTTTCAGCTACAATGTATCATCACTTGATTGTAAGTCTTCTATACTTAACAAAAAGTCAACCAAACATAGCATTTGTAGTAAATTATCTTTCACGGTTCATGAAAGAACCAAGGAAAAGCTATTGGAAATCTACAAAGATTAAAATATATCAAGAAGACAGCAGACTACAAATTGACTTATATGAAGGATGTCAAATATTTTTGTCTATAGGGATACTTAGATTTAGATTATGTTGGATCCATTGATGATAGGAAATCTACATCAAGCTATGTCTTCTATCTCAGATCAGGTTCTATATCTTGCCATGTAGAGTATCGAGCAATAAGAGACACGACCTGTGAAGCTCTATGATTACAATATATATTATCTGACATGAGAATCAAATGAACTCCCACTATTATATTTTGTGATAATCAAGGAGTATTGAATCTAATAAATAATCCAATCATACATGAAATAACAAAACACATTGAAGCACAATGTCATTTTATCAGGGAACATTTTCAGAATAAGCATATCATCCTCAAGTATGTTCCTATAGAATATCAGTTGGTAGACGTCTTTACAAAGGTACTTGGAAAAATCAAGTTTCAAAAATTCATAGATCATTTATGTGATTCAAGAGAATTTCATATAAAATAATGTAATGTTATAAATAGACTATCACATCATTTGGATTATGTAAATATACCTTTCTTGATACATACTTAGGACATTATATTAATTTAGGGGAAATTTATTTGGATACTTCATGCAATGTAATAAATGCACAAGTCTCAAAGTGCAAGTTGTATATGTGCAAGCTGTCCCTTGTAAATCTAGGTAGAGTGTTGGCCAAGGAACCTATATCCTATATAAAGGGCCATAGACATAGAGCAAGATATAGCAGTAGGAAGTAGTGTATACCAGAGTGGCATGATGTAGCAGTGTGATGTATTATGATGGGGTGTAATATGATCAATATCCATTCTTGAGCTATAGCTATATTCATGGAGTGTTCATTTCCTCCATAGATACTTTTGTAAACATATCCATCATTTATATTTATAGTATATTTTCAGTCATATCACATATTTAATTTATTTCATATTATTCTACATCTTGCGATTGCTATATCCCATTACATGTTATACCAAAATCTAATAGTGATATCAGAGCAATGGTAGGTCAATAGGGAAACCACCATTATCATTTACCCTGAGTTTTTGACAACCTAACGCACCATTGGACCAGTCACTATCATAAATTATTAGAAGAGTCTTGGTAGTAGAATTAAGGAGAGCCACAAGGAAGGACTAAAAGAAATATTAGATTATGTAATACTAAGATTGCATATGGCTAGAGTATTTCCATAGAGTTTCAAGGGAAAACTTGTGAATACTAGGACTCAACACTTGATCCACTAGTTTGATGAATCAACTAGTGAAGCTCATCTGAGAGATTTGGAGAAACTAACTTGAAGGTTTTTTTATTTTAGGGAATTAATACTAAAATTATTGGGACACCTCCTTAAAAAAAAACTAGGATATTTTAACTTCGTTACCCGAAGGTCAAAGTGCCTTCATAGCACAAAGACTAGTTGTTGCAAGAGAAAAACACTACAGAAGAGACTTCTGGAGAAGAATTGTAGTGAAGTTTGGAGATAGGAGATATCCATTTATAGATTGAAAACTTCATAAGAAGAAAAGGCCACAAAATATTTGAAGAAAAGACTACAAAAGACTTGATTTTGAAGAAGACTCCAGAAGAGAGTATCCAATTCTGAAGGAGATTTTAGTACTAATACATTGTTGTAGGAACTAGAAGATTTAGTGAGTTGGGAAAGCTTCCTACAAAAAGGTTAGGTAGAGTATATTCTTCAGATTCAATATAGCATTTGAAGAAAAAGAGATCAGGAGAATATCTCATTGATGAATAAGGACTAGGAGAGTCCTGCTCAAATACAACAGTAGAAGAATAAAAAATCCAGGAGAAGATCTGACCACCAATACTTCTAAAAGTATAAGGTTGAATATAAGGTCTCAAAGAAGACCATAAGAAGTTGTAAGGCCTTCAATAGGCCTATGTGAGAATCCAATAAAAGGCTTGGATAGCCTTACTGAAGAAATCATCAAAGGAGTTCCAAGGATAAATCATTAGAGAAATTCACTATTGGAGATAGTGAAAGAATTGGGATAATTATCGTCATCCAAAAACAAGCCTAAGAAGAAGAATTTCGTAAGGACCTCAAGACACTTAGAATATTGAGAAGAATAACCTGTTTGAAGTCACATTTCGAAAAGTAGCCTCAAGGAATATTCAGATAGAATAAGCCTACCAAATCTAGGATATTGGAGATTGCATCTCATAGCAATAAGGCACCAATTTAGAATAAAATATCTCTTCTAATCTACAACAAAAGGAGGAGACTACAAGAGGAGAACAAGCCACCAAAATATTAGGCTTGTGAAAGAGAGTTGGAGACCATATTTTGGTGAAGATGAAGTTGTTGAAGGTAGCCTATGAAGAGTTGGAGGATCTTACTCAAGACATCAAATTGGTGATCTTAGATACCAAGATCTACATCCTCTATAGAAGTGGCAAAAATAGCTTTAAAAAAAAGGTAAGCAAATATTGGTGCAAGTAAATTTATTAAGTGGATTACTTATTAGGTTTGTTTAAGCACCTTGATTGGAGTAAAGTTGCAAAAAGGAGATTTGAATTAAGAGTCTTCAAATTTACAAAAATAAATGAGTCTTTAAGGTTCATTTACACTTAGGAGTTGATTAGATTTCAGAATCTCAAACTATATATCAACTACCTATCATCTACTTTGGAAAGAAAATGAATAATAGCTCCTATTACCTTGCTTATAAAGAAATTTCAGAATAATTTTTGAAGATTCATTTCAGATTATTCTTGATTAGTTGTAGTAAATTTATTAAGTGCATTATTTTTAGAGTTGATTGGAGTGATAAGATAAAAATTTTAGTGCAGTAGAAGTAAACTATTATCAGATTCATTTGCACTATTATATTACTCTCAAAGATTATTGTTTGTGTTCATTAGAAGGGCAAAAAAATAGAATTTGTCAATGTCTAAAGACACTATTAATGCACTGAGATCTGCAACTTTGAAGTGGCCTAAGGAAAACATAAAATCATATCAATCCTCCAAGCATTGGAGAAGAAGTAACCATCATAACAGTATCAAAAGAATCCTCAAAAGATATTTGGTGAGTCTCAAGTTCAAAGCACAAGAAAATAGTGCATAAAATTAGCTTTTATCATGTGGTTACAAGCTTGGATTCTTTTATAAAATATCCAAGCAAATAGGAAAAGGTATATAATCAAGAGACAACCTCGAAACCCCTATATTGCACTCAATATTCTCCCTCAAATATAAAAAAATTAGACTTACAAAGAGGAGTGCAAAATAAAGTGCAAAAAAATCATATTGTATTAAAACTATTTTACATTATAGTGTACTATTTATAATCTAGTTATCCAGGGAGAGAAGGCATATTTAAAGGTGCCTCAAAGGCACTACACTTGTTGGTAAAACTAGCTGGAAGTAGTCATATGCTAGCAGCCATCCAAGCCTAGCTCAAGGAGCCATACGAAGGGATCATATTCCTCACATTCTAGATGGTCGAACCTGTAAGATACATGTACAAGAGAAAGGGAAAAACATCATTCAATGAGCAATAGCATCTATGTAAGGAGGATGAAAAATAATTATAAAGTAGAATAAAGTTGAAGCATAATTTGGGTGTTACTCCATATACGCTCACTAAAGGCCTCCATACTATTGATCCATATCCTAGAAGAAGGTTGTGCAGGTGAAAAAAAGTAGAGGAGATTTGCAAAGTTAAAAAGGTCTCAAAGGGTCCATTCGAACTAGCAATAGAGACTACATCCATGAAAAGAATAAAGTGACACTTATAACTAAAGGAAAATCCTAATGCTTGATACAAGAGAGAACTCATCTTCAAGGAGGAGTTACATGAATATTTTGGTGCATTTTGTACATTGAGTACACTTGTCAAAGAGGAAGACCAATCATTTTGCTAAAGAATGTAATGTTCTTACGTTACAAGAAGGTAGACAAACATTTCATTGCCACTAAACTCTCATAAAATTCTCAAAGGGAAATGGTTGTGCCACTTGGTACATAAGATATGAATCTTCTCCATTTAAGGACATCAAAAACCAAATTCAGCAATCATTATTTATTGTTGAAATTACTATCTCGCCGTCTGTGCAAAAAAGGCCAAGTTGCAGCTAGTCAAGAAGGTGTTAGAGCCTTTAATGCTTAAGGAAACCAAAGTCAAGGGAAGAGACTAGAAGAAACCTGATTTAGAATACATTAAACATAGAGTTCCTCCATTTGAGTATACATCCATAGCATCCATGACATCTACATAATATTTGAAACCCAAGCTTCTCTGAAATCAACATAGAACATTGCTTGGAGAAAGGTAAAATTATTTTTGTTTGTATGTGCTTTCTTTCCTTGGAGTTATAAGTTTTAAATAGGAATTTATTTACATCAAAAGCCATACATCAAGGGGAATATTTTATCAAAAGAATCAAATATTTGTAATATAAAACCTAGGAGTAATAAGGTTTTCTACTTGGATAAAAATTGAATATTTGAAATATTATTGTGATCTAATTTATCCAAATATTAAGGAGTCATAAGGGCTACTACATAAAATCATTTAATTGGAAAATTATATACACTTAACCTAATTTCCAAAGGGTTATTTATAAAAAGATTTTTATCATAGGTTGGATATTCATAATATTATTGTCTTAATCCTTTCAAAAGTAGACAAAATATCCAACATTATAACCTCTTTAAAATTTTAGAACAATGCTTAGTTCAATAGGAGTAATAAGGGATAATAGAAATTGATTTTGATATTCTACAAAACCTCATAAAATAAATCAATATTGAACTATAATTATACAAAAACACTACATCTTATCCATAGCATACTAGGGAGTCATAAGGTATTATACAAAACTTGGTAATATCATCATCTATCATAGATTATCAAGTTACAAAATATAAGATTTCAACTTAAAAATCCTTAGGAGTGTATACTCATATTACTTGGGAGACATAATGTAGTCTACAAAACAAGGATTAATAAGGTTTTTTATCAAATCAAGCTTATATTTATTTAATAAGGCATCATATATCCTAACATAGGAAGTCACAAGGTAAACTCTAAATATTCTTGCTAAATCTAGAAGGATCTATTATGGATGATATCCTAAGAAATACCTTCAATTATGAAGAACTACTGCATGACGTAGAATATTACTCCCAAAATTTAATAGATACTCTAGAAGGATATGAGTATCTATCCATTAGTGACAAAGAGAAAATTTCCTTATTTCTTAAAGAAGCTAAAGAAGGTAACTTTACAATATTGATTGGTTATCTTCATGATATTCTCTTCACAACATGGTGGAATTCACAAATATTGGTTATATTTTCACCAAAATAATGTCTGATGATGTATCTACCACTAATTGTGTTTGTACTTACTTGACACAAGGAACAAGATAAAGATAAATATTTTTGTAATGATAAAATAACTTTTCATGAAACAAAAATTCTACCAGCACCGATGCAAAATCACAAGAAAAGAAGAAGGAAAAGGAAGAGAAAATATGCTAAAAAAAAACTTGGCATCATGAAGACTAAACCAGTTGAAATACAAAAACCATAAGAACCTCCAACTATAACTTAATTTGCATCATATGAAAACATAGATAATCTATTGAACCTGGTCACAGTAAGCAATGAAGAAAAATACAAATTCCATTATTTATTGGAGGAAGATCCACATTGAAGACTAAAGTCTTCAATATCCAAATAATGTAATATAGGGGGTGTTAGAAATAGACTATTACATCATTTGGATTATGTAAATGTACCTTTCTTGGTACATACTTAGGAAATTATATTACTTTAGGGGAAATTTATTTAGTTACTTTATGCAATGTAATAAATGCACAAGTGTCAAAGTGCAAGTTGTATATCTGTAAGCTATCCCTTGCACATATAGGTAGAGTGTTGGCCAAGGAATCTATTTCCTATATAAAGGGCCATATACATAGAGAAATATATAGCAGTAGGAAGTAGTGTATTCCAGGGTGGTATGATGTAGCAGTGTGATGCATTATGATGGAGTGTAATATGCTCAATGCCAATTATTGAGTTGTAGCTATATTCATGGAGTGTACATTTCCTCCATAGCTACTTTTGTAAACATCTTCATCATTTATATTTATAGTATATTTTCAATCATATCATAGATTTACTTTATTACATATTATTCTATAGCTTGTGATTGCTATCTCCCATTACATGCTGCATCAAAATCTAACATGTAATACAGGGGGGTGTTAGAATATATTACATCATTTGGCTATATTAGATTACTTTAGGAGGAAGTTATCTAGTAAATTCATGCAATGTAATAAATGCACAAGTGTTAATGTGCAAGCTATATATGTACAAGTTGTCCCTTGTACAACTAGGTAGAGTGTTGGCTAAGGAATCTATCTTCCTATATAAAGAGCCTCATATATCTACTTGAATGTATCACTTCTATTCATTCAATAGGATGTTCTATTGCTTTGATATTTATCCTTTATTGTGATTTAATATTGCTAAAGCTAATAGTAAGACTAGTTTTTGAGCTATTATTGAAAAAATACTTTTAATATGAGCACCAAAATGAAGAAATTATCACATAAATTATGACTGTTAGATCATATAAGCCCAAAATAAAGAGATAAATTTTTGATTGAAAAGGGGACATATTGAATATCCTATTGCGTTAGCCTCAAGTAGCAGAAATAATCTTGAACCAATGACTAGGATGGTGAAAATAAATGATGCACATGCCAAAAGAGAATGGAATTAGTAGGAGATGTTGCCTTATGATCAAATGAAATCGATGAAAGAAAATGTCTGAAATTATCTAAAGATGCATTTCAATGATTTTTCTCCCAATAAATAACACCTTATACTTTGAATCCACCTCCTCCTACAAGTAGAAGGACCCTTGAAAGGCACCAAATTTGTAGTGAAGGTTCACTATAATCTAGTCATATCACACCTAAATATGATGAAGATCCTGGAATACAAATAGAAGAATTTCAATTATTACCAACTTCTAGAAATTCTATGTCAAAAATAACCTAGAAGATATCTTCAAACGGTAAATATGGGTGTAAAATTGTGTGGCAAAAATCACAAAATTATCATATGGAGACCCAAAATAATATTTATTGGCCCTTTCAATGATATCTAAACCAAACCCTACTATTGATGGTGGCTAATGAGTCTTTTTGGCGATAACTAAAATTTTTGATCAATCGTAGAGGTTTAAACTAAAAAATGGTCATGGGTGAGCTAGTGTAACAACCCATAAAAACCAACCTAAGAAAGATATTAAAAAATAAATTATCACAAGAAACGTTCACAAAGGAAGTCCCAATAGTTTTTAGCATTATAAGGCATAACCACATTTAGAGTTCAATGTCACTGCAGATGATACTCAAGTGGACAAGAGTTACCAATATCCTAATTTTTGGGGTTCACCTTTCTAAACCTCACCATTTAGAAAGGATGCCAATAATTATCCACCCAATTTTACTACACCCTCATTAGTATAGGACAACTTGACCATGATGTAGGGATTATCCTTCAAGGCCCATAACACTTGAAGGAGAACATTTTTCCCTAATCCTACATAAGTCCTTCTATGGAGATCTACTCTGGCATAATGCTTTAATGTTTAGTTACAAAACCTTTGTGGGATAACGAAGGCCATTACCATTCACTTGGTAATAAACATGGTCACCTAATCCTCACCATTCAAGGTACCACCACTACTATATTTTGAATGATTCCTAGGCCTCACCACCTAGGATTTATCATAAGTCTCACTACTTTGGGTACACCCGAGTCTCACCATTTAAGGTGTAACATTCACAAGTATCTAGTTATTGCATCACCGTAACTCCTCCCATATATACCTCATTATTACATCACAACAACTTCTACCAGTATTATATTACCTTCTTGAATGAAGGGTCCTAATATGACTCTAAAAACATACCCAAGAATTATAAAATTAAAATAACATCTCTCCCATTTGTCGAGTTGTATCTCATACACTTAATTTATCAATCTAGGTTAAATAATTTAAAAAATAGTAAACCCCATATAGATTATTCCATAATCATTAATCATTTGAATTTTATTTTGTTTCCTTAGTCTCGTTTGTAGGAAATGAAAGTTACAAAAAATAAAATTAAATGAAATAATGCTTAATTAAAAGGTGCAATTATGACTTAGACTAATTCTATGTGTATATATGTATGTGTATATGTGTGGATCCATGTGCAATCTAACAATGCATTGACTATTTAAAATAATCTATAATCTTGTATTATGCAATTTAATTTATAGTCTAAGACTGATTCTATTTTGTAACTAAACCTAATCTATTTCATAAGAAAGAGAGTAATGTACTGGTCGTTCGGAGTGGGCCCTACCTCTTAGATATCAGTGTAATTATCTTCTCCTTTCTACTTTATTTTACTTTAGAAACTAAGATTTCATTATATTAATTTAACACAATTTACTTCATGTGTAGGAAAAGAAAGAGAAAGCTTATAAAAATAAATAAATCATGTAGAAATACAAGATACAATTACTATATTTATTAGAAAATATTATAGCTAATGCATAACTTTTATTCCAATATTTATATCTTGTACAATGTATGATAGACTGTGCGGACAGAATTATTAAAACATCAATAAGAAATATCCTAATAGCAACTAGTAGATATTTTCAAAGGTCTTTACATGTAATTTATAATGTCACATTGGACATTTACAATAGATGTATTCCATGCAATTATGTTAAATATTTAAAAATTTGAATATTTGAATGTAAATATTACATAACAAATATAATCTAAAATTAAGAAAATCGCTAATAACAACTTTGGATTTATTACAATTGAAATTTTCCAAGTGGCTTAATACCAAAAAACGTAATGAGTAACCTAGATTTAAAATTTGCTAACAATATAGAACAACTTTTTGTCCTCTTCCTAAGGGAAGAGACAAATTAAGATCACGTTTAAATCTTGACAACTTAACAAATTAATAGATTATATATTTAATGACAAATCACATAATAGATTATACAACAAATGTTGGATCATGTTTACAATACCATTATGTCAAGAAATCATGCTAACTGTGCAACCCATGTGGTGTTGCTATGTTGTCATCATACATCGAACTCTAGCGCATCTGATGAGTTTTACATGGTCAAACTTTTCTATAGACCTTTTTCGTAGGTGTTTTTTGTAACACCTTTTCGTAACCCATTATTCAACGTGCCTTCTCCCAGTTGATTTATCTATACTTGGCCTGTGTTTGGCTATAGCTCTTCCTATAAAATAGCTGCAACACACACTTCTTGAAAAGACAATAATTTTACATGGTTTTGCATAAAATAACATGCGTATGTCACTCATTGTCTTATGCATCATATTCATTATAAATCATGTAAATAAAATGTAACAATCATCAAAATACATCATTAGCACATAAAAATCAGATTAAAAATTGCATAGTATTATAGCAAACCCACACTCATCATTTCTACCAAACTAAAGGGAATGCATGTCCCCATGCATACATGATTAATACGACAGTCATAATAGATAAAACATTGCAATTATAAAAAATAAACTATTGTAAATATAACAAACAAACTATTGTAAATATAATAGATAAACTACTGCAAATATGATATATGAACAACTACAAATATATATATATAATAAATACACAAGTTTGTGACAAAACCTGATAAAGTTCCTTTCAAATATTAGACTTGCTTAGATCTGATCCGAGCTAAAACCCAGGTTGGAACACTAGAAGCAAGAAGATTCTTTTCACGCTTCACTTTCTATATCTGTGCCTTGGAATTCTCAAGATTTGGTGGTAGTTCAACAACCATATTTGTTATGTATGCTACCTCCTCAAGCTCTTTTCTAACATCTTTTGAACCATGTGATAACTCTTGTGTATTTGATGGCAACAACAGTCCTAAAAATTTGATGACTTTATTAATCACCTTATCAATTCCAAGGGGAATATCTATCTCAAAAAAAGACTTTGAATTTTGAGGATATTTATGATGTTTTTGGTACAGGAACTTAGATAGTGGGAGTGAGCTATCCTCATCAAGTATTTTAGTCAACTCAAAGTGCTTGCTAAAATTTACTGTCCTCATATTTTTCCATGATGTAGAAATTTTTTTTGGGGATACACTGGCATACTTTGGTTGGGTAACTAGTTTAGCTGGTTTCACCACCTTATCCATAGAAATTTGCTTTAGGAGGTCAAACTAAAGAGTGAGATTCCTTTGTACCAAATCCCATGTTCCAAAAATTCATTCCTAAGTCTATCCAATTTGATGTGCAACAAAGTATTTTGCATTTGAATATGGACAAGGATTTCAACAAAAATATTTCAGGTAGGCAAGCTTGTCTATGGGTTGGATATCTCTCCTTTTTGTAGATTTTTAGGATTGTATTCCACATTCCTAGTTCTTCTTACAGGTGAGAAGGATTTAGCAGTTTTGGTGAATTTGGTATGGGTAGGATTTTTATGTATAGGAGATTCCTCTTCCTCTTCTTGCTGGCTATCAGACTCAGGATACTCCTAAATGTAGTAGCCTCATCATTTTTAGGCTCACCTTCCATGGATTGGATTGATAGGTTCACTTCTTCGATAATTTCCTCCCACATAGTTTCCAATACAGAATTCCTATGTAAAACAAGAATTTTTATAAGTCTGTGATTATAGGCCCAAAATGGCCACATCCTTAAAAAAAATTGTAATATTTTATAAGGTATAAAGGAGCTTTCTCTACCCCGTGGTAGTGGGTCAGTGCAATATGTTCTACCTCACGGTCAAAGTGGTCAAAATCTAGACTTAGCCACTTTAAAATTGTGGGCCACAACACAAATGAAAGTGAAGTGGTTCACAATATATTCTATCCCACACAACATGAATCATTGTTCTAGCCTATGATCAACATCAATCAAATATGATATCACCACTATTTGAATCATGATTTACAAAATATTACTCCACCCCACACAAGTTAAAGAGTTTTTCATACCATAGTGGCACAGTACACATTGCTCCAACCTGCAATCAAAGAAGTCAATATTTGTGAAATAGAATCACAAGAAGTAGGCCAGTGCAAAGTTTCATAGCGTGCAGTTTAAATTTATATCCAACATGAGCCAGAGTGATGTTCAACCTTGTACTTTCAAGTTTTGAGGCATGGGTTACAACATGATCTAGAATTTATTCTACACCACAGATGCAAAGTAAAATAAAGTAACTTGAAGATTAAAAGGTGTGGGCCAGTGCAATGCTCCATCCCATGCTACTCAAAGCACATTTTTATGTTGAAGCATTATTTGCTCCAACCTACAGTCAAAATGGTCAAAGGATGAGTAAAGCACTTTCAACGAGCAGACTATGACATGTTTCTATATTGCAGAGCTGATGATAGTGTTTGAGCTTTGATCTCAACCATTCGTGAATAGATCAATGGTCAATTTTTTTAATGAGCTCAAAGGCGTATAAAGGCAAAAATTTTATAACGTGAAATGGTCAATCAAAACCAACTAGAAGGTGAAGCACCAAATAAAAAAATAACTAAAAGATACAGGTAGTTGCAGATCTATGGTTGGATAGTGTCTACAAGAATGATGCATGGCATGGATTACAGTTTTGATTGCCTGAAGAAAAACACCATGAAAGACCAACAAGTTGTAGAAGTTGAGTTATAGATAAGTGCAAGATCACACATTTTATTTCATCAAATACAAATAAAAGGTTGTGACCGCAACACCTGGTTGATCTAGTGTTTCATTTTCCTTGTAATGTTCCACCTTCTTTCATTTTTTCAAGCATGTAAGACTATAAATAGAGGTCGAACCCTCATTTTTTAGGGTCAACTCTAGAGTGTTTGCTTTCCCTACTACGTAAATATTTTCTATAAATTAATAGAAGGAACATTACTTGGATGTTTACCTCAAACTGGTGTCTTCTATAATCTTTGAGAGATTCAAGTTGTGAAATGCTTTTCTGCTATTGCTACTATGGTTAGTCTATTCTACTGATATTGGATTTCTAGCTTAGAGCATTTTGAAATATTTCATGATTGAATCTATACTTGCAAGAGGTTCTTTTCTATTAATATTGGTACTAATATTATTCTACTATATTGGATTATTAGTATATTTGATGTTTGAAATGACTTCTTGAAGTATGTCTTTGTTTGTCTAAATTTATGAAGACTATCTATTTCAAATGTTGTTAATTACAAGTGTGGGATACTAGAAATTATTTGTCAAAAGGTTTTCCTATAGATGCCTATGTTGTTAGATTTATCCAACCACTATTTAATCATTACTTCCTAACCCTAAACCCATTTCTATCCCTATATTTTAAAAATTTAACTGATCTTAAATGAGTCAACATCCTATCAGTTGAAAAGGAATACCAGCCTACTTTGGAGGTTATATTAGATTAATATTTAATCCATCCAATATTGGTTTCTGGACTATGACCAGAGGGTGCACACCTAATAAAAAAACTAGAAGATAAGAGTCACAATTTCAAGTTCTGCTTGATGTCAATTCAGATACCAATAGTTTTAGCATACCTGGTGGGACCTGTTTACAAGAACATTAGCTAATCCACCCTTTTTATTATTCTTACCTTGTACCAAAGGAATAAATAGTTTATGAATTATATTAATATTATTAAGCATTGAGTAGTAAATTATCTTGGTGACTCCTTGAATGAAAGAAACGATGAAGACATTCTGATAGCTTATAATTTTTCATGAATACTAGGTCATCTACGAAGAACAATCCATATTGCTTTATCTATTATGAGATCCCTTTGAGAGGATCCACCATCATAAGAAATTTGAACCCATATTTCCAATCAGATGAGACTCCTCTAGAACCACCCCCTGAAGTGCCTCCAAGGCCACCTCCAACAAGAATAGTACCTAGAAATATGGCTCATAATACAAATGTGGCTCCAAATCAACCCCTACAAAAATACCCTAGTTGGAATACAGTTGGTCCCCTGAGGCTTGCCCACATGCATGATATCCCTAAAATTGTATACAAATTCATATGTACCTATTATGGATAAGGAAAAACTACTTACAAGCATTGCCAATATATCCTAAATCATAACATAAAAAATGAAGATGTCATTATCAGAATCCTGGCCCTATATTTTAGAGGGAAAATCTTACATTGGTTTAGGATATTAGAAGACAATAGCATTACTTCATGGAATGCATTAGAAAAACCTTTTTTAGAAGATTTCAATGAGTCTTTTGATCCCTTTTCTCTTCTAAATCAGTTTACATCCATACAAAAACATCAATAATAGTCAGTTTCAAAATTTAATTTAAGATACAATAAAACCTAGAAGAGGATTCCACCTGAGACTAGGCAAACTACAACCCTTGATTTTATGTACTATATCAAAGCCCTTGGGTTAGATTTGGGTTTACAAACTCAACAATAAAGGATATACACCTTTCCTCAAGTCTATAATGCAACTGTGCAAGCTGAAAACATCCTCATCAATGTAGAAAGATTACCCCCTAAAATTGTGATGCCCTACCACTCTAAAATTTCCAATGTCCAAAGTCAGGAAGCTATGTCTTCTTACATGGACCCTCCTTTGTCATCCCCACTTTCTCAGATGACTCCAATTCCTCCCCCCAAAGTACCATCTACTTGAATTCCTTTTCATCACTTCCATCTCAAGCACCTCAGGAATCCACTATGCTTCTTGATATTTAGAGTACTTTGAAAACACTCAATAACAAGATGAATTCAATGAAGAAAAGGGAAATAAAAAGATCTCAACAAAGGAGATTCCTCTATGTCAACAGAGATCAAAGGCCTAGTACCAACAATAGTATAGGGATAAAATTTGACACAATTCAAGAAGATCAAAAATATTATTCTGAAACTAGTCTTGTGAATGTGTCATACCTTGTATGTAATTATCCTCATTATTTAGAGTCATACATTATGTACAAAAATTATGTGTTGCATGCCATGGAAAATATAGAGAGGAACTAGAAAGGTAGAGTTAACATGCTTTAGCAATTATATCAGATCATGGTTGGGCAAGACCTTGATGAAGAAGGACCTATTTTTATCATGAGAAAGAAGACATTGTAGGTTATGTAGACACTTAAAACATGTTATGTTTAGGAGACTACTCATA